>QJNY01000284.1:0-105043 GCA_004155945.1 Monosporascus sp. mg162
CCCCCCCCCCCCCCCCCCCCCCCCCCCCCCCCCCCCCCCCCCCCCCCCCCCCCCCCCCCCCCCCCCCCCCCCCCCCCCCCCCCCCCCCCCCCCCGACTTACAGCGTTAGGGCCGAAACACTTAGGATGATAATAAGCTTTGGAGTGGAGCCGAGAATAAAGGGGCTTCGAACGCGTCCTCGTCCAATGTTCGGCGGGCTCATAATATTCACTATTCATAGAACAGCTATCAGCTCCGAGAAGCACTGCCAAATGCTGAGCATCGGCGTTTCTATCGGATGTTTGTTGACTGGAAGGGACGACTGTTATTGCTATCTGATAACATCGCAAGGTGACTTCACCCTAAGGTGCGCTCGTCTTGAGCCTATTCCAAGATCTAGGTAAATCAACACGCTGTTTGTCAATTATTCAAAGCATGTTGCGTGCCGCTCTTGCTGCATTGAATCTGCATTCGCTTCCCCGTATGGGGCTCCCAACTTACCCATTAATATCGGATCAAACCTTGACGGCTGGGCTCACAGTTATGTCTCCGGCTATTAAGGGGTAGTTCAGGCCTAACGTGTTCATACTAGACGCAGATAAGTCTTCGGTTCGTCACATGCTTGAGACAGCAATCTCAAGGGTCGGCGGTAATCTGTTAGTAGTATTGGACTGCCGGGGATGGAGTGGCAGACAATACATCTCATGCAGCCTCTTCAGGGACCCGCTAAACTGCATTTGGAGAGGTTTACTGAGGCACCGCTCTTCTGAGATTCCTAAGGGTACGGTGAACCTGAACAGTAAGTACTGTAGTGATCAGCTCATACTACGTATTAGGGTATGTTTAATATCCATAATGGGGACTCCCCATTAATTCTAACCCCTTCTGGTTATCGGTTCAAGAGGAAATGAATTTGATATCTGATATCGAAGCCCTTAGGCCGGCCGCTAGAGGATACCTGACATGGATATTAAAAACTCGGCCGGACACCCAGTACCAGTCCACAGGAACAGTAGGGTGGGTATGGATATGCCGCTTTGACGTTAATCAGATAACCCTATAGAAATTCATCGGGGTCGAACTCGGACAATTTCATGTCTCTGGTATTTAGCGGAAAAGATATACTCAGAGGTCGAAGCAATGCAATCCACGCCACGAAGCACCCCCGTGGAATGGATGACGTCCATCCACCACCATACTAAAATATATGGATGGAACTGGCGATTTGTCTATATGGATGGCCATCAGTGGATATACGTGGACGACTTTGGGTATCTTGAGAAACGTTTTCGGTGTTGAAGTATGTGTATATAGCTAGCTTTAGGGCACGTCGCTTTTTTTTGTAACGAATAACGAATCCTTTTTATCGTTAAGCATCTTATTTTTTGATTTAGCGTTAAGCTAATTCGTTGCTTACTTTTTGATTTTTTTATCAGTTATAGCTTAAAGCTTCGTTATTTTTCGGGCTTTATCCGGAGATGTAAATAATATATCGAAGTTGTTAATTATTTTAACCCTGTATTACGAACGTAACGTTTGACATATTTCGATTAGCATAATATTTAGCTTATTGCGTAATTCGTTAATTATTCGACCTGTAGTTAAAAAGAGACGTTTATATTTTGTTAATATAGGCTGTATCGTAAGGAAATTAAGGGCCATACGGGAAATGTTATGACCAGAAGGACTTGGCATGAAAAGAGACGGTCGGAGGATATGGGAGATATCCCCGATATGGGTCCTGAGTTACGTGACTGGATTAAAGGTTTCAAAGCGCTTGGCACTTTGAGCCCCTTAAGCTAATAGGGGCCGGCTTAAAGGGCTTAACGGGCTTAAGGGTTTAAGCCGTTTAAATACCTTAAGCCAAGATTAGTATATATATATTTATTATTTCCTATAGTTTAGAAAATACCAGCTTGCAATTATAACTTGGTTACTTAAATTTATATTTGTTATTATTAAACGTAATTATCGTTTTATTATTTAAATTTTTACGATATTACTGTTAACATAAACTGTACGATTAGGTTTAATAGTTAGTTAAGCTTATAGCCGTTATACGTTGCAAGCTTTTGTTTAATAGTACCGTTAAACTTTAAGCAATATTTAATATTATTAAAAAGTCGATTAGCGCTAAAGCTACCGTTTTTACTTTTATTTAGTAATTATAAAAACGCGTTTAACAGCTTAAGGCACATATTTAACAATTTATTACCCAGGCTACCGCCGCCCTAGTCGATTTGGTATTAGCAGCCGTTATTCCAAAACTTAAAGTTAAAAAACCCGAATTTTATAATGGTATAAAAAACGTTTAAGGTTTCTTAATTTAGGCTAAAGTATATTTACGACTAGAAAAGATCGAAAGCGACGCCGACAAAATTCTTATTATAACAAAGTTCTTTAAAGGGGGCGTTTTAAATTAGTTTAAGCTTACGTTATGCGATTACCTGGAAAATGCGGAAAACGATTAAAAAACGGCTACCAAAATTTTTTTCGAAAATTACGTTAACTTCGAACAAAAGCTTAAGGATAACTTCGACAACCCGAACGCAAAACGAAAGGTTACGCAGGACCTTTTATAGCTTAAACAAAAGGAACCGGTTTCCAAATACGCCGTCGAATTTAGGAACTTTATATCCAAAGCAAAATAGGTTAACGACGAAAACGATACTTTGATCGACGTTTTTTACAAAGAATTAAAAGACGATATTAAAAACGAAATTATCAAAATCGAACGTTTTAACGTATTCGATAAATACATCGCTAAAGCTATAAAAATCGACAATCGACAGTTTGAACGACGACAAAAACGACGTAAACAATTCGCCCTACGGTCTAAATTCCAAGGAGTTAACTAAGGTCGAAAGCGCTTTACGCTTTCCACCTTTTATAAAATTTAACCAGGATTTATAAAATTAAGGGCCATTTAATCGAAAAATAAGAAGTTCGTTACTTATTATAACTACGATAAACCCAGAGATATTACGCGAAAATGCAAAAACCCGAAAAAGATATATTAAGTTTTAATTTCTGAAAACCAGCATAAAAAGGAATTTAGCGACCGAAAAACGATTAATATAATCCGCGCTAAAAATAACGATAACCCTTTACCAAAGGTACGACAGGGAATAAAAAAAGCGAAAAAGTTAGCTTAAATAAAAGCAAAAAGGGCTAAAAAATTTATAATTACTGGACTTATTATTACCTAATAGCTACAAAAGCACGAAGAATAAAAAAAGCTAAGCGACAATAAGCTACCTACTTGTATATAGCAAAAACGGTAACAGAAAAATAACCAGTTAATGTTTAATGCATAGTTAAAGGAATACCGAAAATAAAACAAAAACCTGTACCTGGAAGAATCCGATCGGCACGGAAAGCTTTATGCGGTCAGCTGCCGACGACCGCAGTGCAAAATATACGAAGACGAAAAAGAATATATCGTACGACGAATTATGTGCATATGGCAATAAGGTTTCGATTTTAAAAATCGAACTGGAAGTAATTTTAAAGATTAAAGGTAATATTGCTATATACGAAAAGCCGTAACGATGGAAGAGATCGACGAGCTAGCAGTTATTAAGAACTGGCTAAAAGGAAAATATTACCTTACATATAAACCCTAGTGCTATTATAAATAATGCGATTACCAAACGCAGGAAAATTAATTTAAAAAATAATAGAAGAGTATTGCCAGAAAATAATTACCGATTTACGGATCCAGCTAGCCTTTATAAAGGACCTAGAAAAGCGATTAATTATATAAGAGGAAATTCGCTCCTTTTTAAATTAAAGCTGGAAAATTCTAAAGCCAAAATATATTACTAAAAAAACGTTCCAGAATTAAGTGGAATACTTAATAGTAACGTTACGCCGATAAAAGCAGTAATTAAAATGGATCCAAGACGAAAATAAAAAACTTGGAAAAAGAATTTAGCAATTCGAAAACAGCCTAAAAAATCCAAGCTACCTATAATAAAGCCCCAGACTGGCAGAAGAAATAAAGGTGGACAGTAACATTTTAAAAAGGCTTTAAATACGATACGAACAACACGAAAAAAACTTATAACGGTATAAATACAAATTAAAAACAAGCGATATACCGTATTTATAGATTGCGGCGTAATAAAAAGTAATTATATTACCTTAAAAATAGTTAACAAATTACAGTTACCATAAAAGGATAAAAAATACCTTTACGAAATCGAAAACGCCGAAGGTTAAACATTTAATTACGACAATAAATAAATCCGATATAAAATTAATTACCTTAAAACCTTTATCGGAAAAAGAAAACAAATTATTAATTTCGACGTTATCGCTATCGAAGGTTTCGATTTAATCCTAGGCTTGCCATAGTTAAAATAATATAACCCGGCCATTAATTGGAAGATTCGCGAAATAAATTACGATTTATTTTCCAACGATAAGCTAAACGACGAAAAATCTTAATATTCGATCGATAAGGTAAACGAATGTAAATATAAGGAAACGGCAGAAACCTTACCACTTAAAAATATACGACATATTAAAGAAAAAAGGCATAATCGAAAAATACGACGCATTATTACCAATTTTAAAACAAAATTTAGGTAAATAAATAACGATTTAAAATAACCGCCCGAAAAGTTATCAAAGTAAATGGTTAAGGTACCTCCATAATACTATAAATACGATAAGTTATTTAGTAAGGAATTTAATACCAAATTGCTAAAACATAACGAATAAAACTACGAAATAATCCTTAAAAATGGTAAAAGTACCGCCTTTTATCCGATATACAACCTGAACTATATAAAATTATACGCATTCCGCGATTATCTTAAAAACAGGCTTCGAAAAAGATGGATTCGACGTTCCAAATTACCAGCCGGATACTTTATATTTTTCGTATCGAAGAAAAAGGGAAAGCTTCGATTAATGGTAAATTATCAATAATTCAACGACATTACCGTTAAGACCAAAATACCGTTACCATTAATCACTAAAATAAAAAATCGCCTGCAAAAAGCAAAATAGTTTACAGCTATCGATTTTCGAAATAACTACAACATAATTCGGATTAAGGAAGGATACGAATAGAAAATAACTTTCAGGACGAAATATGGCTTATACGAATACTTAATTATTCCTATAGGATTAACTAACGCATTAATAACCTTCTAACGAATAATAAACCATATGCTAAAAAAATACCTGGATATTTTTGTTATCTGCTACCTCGACGACATTCTTATTTACTCGGAAACGAAAGAAAAGTACGAAAAATACGTTTATTAAGTTCTACAAACGTTACAAAACGCCAAACTTTTGGTTAATACTGAAAAAAGCTATTTTTATAAACAAAAAGTCGAATTTTTAAGATATATTATTACGCCAGGATAAATTTACATAAACTTCAAAAAGCTATTAGCAGTTAAGGATTAAATATAGCCTATTAATATTAAGAATATATAAGTATTTCTTGGATTCGTTAATTATTACCGACGATTTATACGGACTTTCAGTAAAATGATTATGTTATTAATAGAATTTACTAAAAAAAACATACTATTTAAATAGATTCCAAAAAAGGAAACAGCTTTTTAGCAAATTAAAAACGCCCTTACCAGTAAACCAGTACTAATTATGTACGACCAAAGCGACCAGTTAAGCTAAAAACCGATATTTCGGATTATGCCGTAAAAGTTATAATTGAATATCGAAACGATTAAGGAAAACTTTATTTTATTAAGTTTTATTTTTATAAGTTACATAAAGCTAAACTAAATTATCCCATTTACGATAAGGAATTTCTAGCTATCGTTACCGCCTTTAAAAAGTTCAGATATTATTTTAAAAATAATATGCACCAAATCAAGATATATACGGATTATAAAAACATTACATACTTTTTTACGACGCGAAAACTTGTCGGAAAATAATTGCGTTACGCAAAAAGCCTTTTTAAATTCGATTACGTTATTATCTATCAAAAAGGATCAGAAAATAGCAGAGCAAACGTATTTAGCAAACGGCTTAACTTGGAAAAACCTAAGGTTAAAGTATAACAGATAATTTTCGATATTATATCCGAAAAATACCTAAAACAGCGACGAATTGCTACGATACGAATAATACCAACTGACATATACCAACGCATTTAACAATATAATGCCAATTAATTAGCAAAGTACCAAACAGATAAAATACAGGTGCTTAAAGACTTATAAGAAAACTTAATACGGGATATATACGAACATCCAGTACATGGACACCTAAGGGTTCATAAAACCTTAAAACGCTTATAACGGACATATTAAAATGGTGCAGGGTGCCGGGCCAGGGGGCATTGCTTGGCTAATCAGTTAATCAGCTCCACATATGTATTTCTAGGAGCTCTTCCACCGGGCGCAACCCCGAGACCTGTTCATCACCGATCGTCCATCGTTCATCTACATATACACTCATGTTTTCTAAAATCTGATTCAACTCGGACCCAAATATAATGTTTTTGTTTGCCTTTATTACCGCTGCACTTAACTATTCTATCGTAACACGCAAATCAAAAATGCTCTGATCGGAACTAAGTCTCCCCGTCCCAATTCAAATAGCTACCAAGGAAAAGATACTGGCTTTTGTTAGCTGCCGACGGACCTCAATCTTCGATTAACAAGTCGGAAAAACGGAAGAGATAAAATTCTAATCAGATATATCTAAACTCGAATACGACTACGATAATGGCTACGGACAAAATAACTTAAACGGTATATAATTAATAATTGCAACTATAATAAAAACGCAACCCTTTATACGATTAATAAGAAAAAACTGTTAAATTAAAGCTTTATTACGAAAACAGCTTTACTCGGACGACGGTAAAAAAGTACGAACGTATAGGCGACCGGTTTTAAAGCATAAATTAATTACCCAAGTTCTGGACCGATTACGCAATTCAGGACATTATACGCATTAATAAGAAAATTACGTAACAGGACAAAATATGAAATTTAATTAACAAGGGTTAAAAAAGACAAAACTGCATCGCTGGCAACGTAATTATTAGGATTTGAACTAATCAAAATAAATGTAACGACGATAAGATTAACGATATAAACAAAATAGCGAATACGAACAGAAAAAGGAATAAAACTATAAAGCCACTTATTTTACATACGAAAAGAAAATATCGAAAAAGAAATAACGTTCCCTAATATAATACAAAAATTAGGAAAAAAACGTTACAAAATATATTTTAAACCTTCTTGGCGCTAATCGGACAATATCCAATCTGGTTATTATTAAGCGGTATTATTTAAAATTTACTTTTTTTTATTAAGTTTAAGTATTATAACGCTTAAATTAGCAATAAAAGTATTAATTAGCAAGTTAGAAAAAGTGCGATCAGATAACGAAAAACGCAACAATAATCAAAATAAAACTATTCGGACAAATAGTAAAAAAAGGAAGTTGCCTACCTTTTAAATCCAAAAAAAAGAGAAAATGTACCTAAAATAATTATTACGGATAGTTATTTACCTTATGCCTAAATATACTCCGTTTAAAGCAACATCTTAAAACTTAAGTAATTTAAAAACTAATAATATTAATCAATTTAAAATAAACTTTAGCAAGTTTTTCAAAAACTTATGGAAACTTTTTAAAATTACTACTCAGATCCATTTACAACACGGATTACTACCAATACCGAACTTCCCTAGTCTTACAAAAAATCAAAATCCTGCTTTAAGTATAACCGCCCAATACCGATTAATAAAAAACCCTTACGACAATAAACCTAACGAACTTAAACCCCAAAATATTAACAGTTTAATTAAATCCCCAAAACCAGCTAAAAATATAATTACCTAAGTAAACCCAGGAATCGTTATTAACTTACCGCAAAAACGAAATATTACATCAGCCCAGAACTTAAAGTTATTTGCAAAACTAAAAGTACCTATACCGAACGTCATACCTTTCGAACCTACTAATCAATCTAATTACGATTTCCTTGCTAACATTATAAACAAGCTTTCGTTTTTTATAATCCTTCCGGATTTATCGGCCTTCCCGGACCTTCGTTTTTCAGGAATTAAAGCTACCGATTAATTTAAAGGAATTAACAAACTATTTACGAAATACAAGCTTAAGCACTTAATCGCAAAAATAAGGAAACGATTAAAATAACCAAGGCTGAAATGCAAGGATTAAAAGTCCTAAAAGCAAGAAAACCCGTTAAAATCCTTACTATAAATATCGGTTATAAAGTAAAAAGCTAAAAAAAAGCTAAAATTTTATCGATCCAGTAATATAATTTAACTAAATATATTACCCCTTTATTTAAACTGGCAATCAAAGTAAGCCACGGAGGTAACGAGGACCTAATTAATAAAATTATCGATACTAAAGCCGAATCGAACGTTATAATCGCATCGTACGTTAAGCGACATAAATTAACTATGCGACAAACCTGCGTATCGTTTTTGGGCTTCAATTCTTAAAAAAGAATTTTATTCGAAGATATAATCGAAGCTTCCGTTTAGTTAGTTAGCCGATTAATTACCATTCTTTTATTTGTCGTTAATAACTATTACGTTACGTAACTATTAATCCTGGAACTTAACTTTATGGCCAAATCGAAGATAACGTTTAATATGGACTCGGACGTAATAGAAAAAACCTTAAAGTTTAGCCCGTCGAAGATCATTATTTCTTTAATTCTTATAGGGCGTATTACGCGTAGTATTCGTATTAACGAAAAGCCAGAAAAAAAGCAGCCGGTAAATTAGTAAATTGCTTTACTGGCGAAAGCAGGCTTACGAACGAAAAGATAAATAAGCAAGTTATAAGCCCTTATATCTTTTCGATTAATAATACTTGCGTTAATTAAGACGCGAAAATTATATAGAAAGCTATTAATAACAAGTTGGAACCCGGAAATAAGATCTTAAGTTAATTTAACGACGAGGAATTAACGTATGTTTTATATAAAATATTATAGGACGAAATGTAACAAAAAATTAATAATAATCGGACCGTCCAAATTAATACGATATATAAACCTAAGTGGAAGAAAGTAGTCCTTGTCGACGATGCACCCTTTAATAAATCAGTATCCCTTAAAGATTTAAATTAAAAGGTTAAGGAATTCGAAAAAGCTTAGCAAGTTATTAATTAGGATAAAAAAAGCCCGACGAGCCTAGTACACCTTTAGCTGCTTTATTTCCTAGATTTATTATTATACCCCGAAAAACCCGACTTATTAAGGAACGCGTCGACGAAGTTTTTGATCAGTTAAGAAATAAGTTTACTTACGTAAAAAAAGCTTTTTTTAAAGAAATGCTTTTTCGCAAAAAAGTTGCTTTAGCCTAAAATTAAAAAAAGTATAGTAGAATTAAATTAAGTATTGTACCAGATTATAAGATTCGAACGATTCCTTATAAGATATAATAAGCTAAGGGCATAACAATGCCGGGGAGCATTAAAGAAAAGCTGATCGAAGTATTGCAAGTACGTATTTAGCGAGGTATCCTCGAACAGTTTTATGTTACATACAGGAATACTTAATTTTTAATCGAAAAAAAAAAGATAATAAATTCCGATTAATTAATTTAGCGACTAAATTAAATGCTGTTATTTTGCAAAATACCTTTATGCCGGATAACTGCAACGAATTTTCCGCGGATTTTGCTATATATTTCTTAATTACCTTAATGAACTTTTTTTCAAGTTATGATTAAGTTACTTTAGTTCCAGCCAGTAAAAATCTTATTACTTTCGCGATACCGTTAGGACTTTTAAGGTACACCATTATGTCTTAAAGGTTTACCAACTTTATAGCTTATTTTTGCCATATAATTAAAAGGATTTTAAATAATTTAATGCCCGATATCGCCCGGCCATTCGTCGATAACGTTGGGATTAAAGGCTTAAAAATAAGATATAACGACGAGGAAATTTTTCCAGGAATTCGGCAATTCGTTTATAAGTATATCGTTAATATAAACAAAACCTTTTTTAACTATAAGCTTATTAATACGACGATTAATATAAAAAAGTTTTAATAATATCAAGAAATAACCGTTATAGTCGGATTTATCTACGGAACGAATAAGCGGTAACCAAATATAGCTAAGGTAAAGAAAATTCTAAAGATCCAACTATATAAAAACGTTTCGGAAGTTAAAGCTTTCCTAAGCATTATCGTTTATTATCGAATATTTATTACGTACTTCGTTATTAAAACAAAACCTTTTATACGCTTGCTCCGGAAAAATTAACCTTTTATTTAAGGCCCCGATTAAGATTACGTAATAAAAAGTATCAAAAAAGCGATTACGATTACCCCGACTTTAATTACCTTAAATTACAGCCTTAATGCCAGAAAAATTATTGTAAAAACGGATACAAGCAAAAAAAGCTTTAAAGGTACTTTCGGCTAATTAATTAATGGAATAAAGCATCCCGCGCGTTTTGAAAGTAATACCTAGAAAAATGCTAAGTTAAATTACGATATTAATAAATTAAAATATTAAGTTGTTTTCAAAATTTTAAGGAAATTCCGGAATTACATTTATAAAGTCCGATTCGTACTGGAAATTAACGCTAAAATGCTAATAGTCCAAATTAATAATTTCTTAAACTTTTTACCTGGTACTGTAATTATTCGTTAGGTCGCTTAAATAAAAATGTTCGATTTTAAAATTAAATATATTTCCGGCAAAAAAATACAGTAACGGACAGTTTGTCCCGAAAGCTACCTGGAACTTTTAACGCGTTAAATGATTAATAAAAGGGAAAAGTTAATAACTTTATTAATATTTAGCTTAATATTATTCGGCTTAATTTTATTTTAATTAGCATAGCTTTTATACTTATTAATACGGATCGGCGACAGGAACCTTTTATTAGGAATTAGTTTAAAAAATCGCAAAAATACGTTAGATTCCTAACGATACTAAATTTTCTTAATCGGTTAGATAATGCTTTAAAAGGGAAAAAAAATACTTTCAAATCCGAAACGTTAAATTACTTTATTTAAAACGGTATTCTTTGGCGTAAGGCAAATAAAAAATACGGCAACCGGCGAATGGTTAATACCGAACAAAAGCGATTTGCGGTAATTAAGCAATATTATAAAGATTATAGTTATAAAGGACGAAATTCGACTTATTGTCGTATAGTAGCTTTATATTATTAACGTAGCATATTTGGCCATATTCGGAAAGTAATGTTTGCATATATTAAATGCCAGAAAGCAGCCGATCTGTAACGAACCTGTTATGCGTCCACCTGGAGGCATGAGCAGTATCCGAGATGGGGTCTTGATTTGCAGGTAACAATAATGCGAGGAATAATTTAGTGGTCTGTTCGTTAAAAAGGTTTGCGGACTTTTCCCTTAATCGGAAAACGGTACCTTTAACTAAAGGCTTAAATTAATAGCTAAAAAGCGAAATTAAGTAAATGCTATTTATATAAAGGTCCTAATTATTATATATCCCTTTAACAAGAATAAATGTACTTGTAATCTTTTGGCTTTACCAAATTACCTAAATCCTTTAATCTGGATAATTTGTTAAATTAAGCAAATTACGTAATTACGTAACCTATCAAAAACTTACCTACTATTAAAGCTTCTTTTAATACGAACAGTTAAATAAATCGTAATATTATTCTTTTCCTTTCAGGATTTTTATCCTAAAGATAAAAATGTAAGTATTTTCCTATTTCTAACTGAAACTGTTTTTCTTAACTGCTAGCTTACTATAGCGGGTCGTATAGAAAAATAAGTACGTAAAGTACGTACGAACCAGCGTTAATCCCGTAACAGCCGTTCGGACTTTATTCGTACCTACGGTTTTAAGGTTTTGCCCTATTTTAATTACTTGCTACTTGGAAAAAAACAGTGTTTTATAATAAAGGGTTCGTTAAACTACCACTATTGCATTCGCCGTCAACGTTATTGCGACGGGAACGCTGTTATTATATTTTCCTTAAAAAATATCGGGTCGGAACGTAATCGTTTTCAAAAGAAACGTTATATCGTTAAAGACGAACTCGTAAAGTTATAACGGAAATTTTAAAAAGAGATATCGAAAAGGATAAACAAACTGTAACGGCTACGCCGTTAAAAAGACATTTTAAGGAAAAAAGCGCTTAAAATATTGAAAAAAGGTTATAAACTGAATTAATTGGAAAAAAAGGAAAAAATGGAAGAAAAGCAGCAACGTATAAAAGAAAAGTAAACGCGGCTTGCTTCGGAAATTAACGCCAATATGAAGGCGTTTATTTCCTTCGACTGGAGCGCCGAGGGTTTAAGTTTAGGGATTGGACCGTTATCGCTTGCGACCTTGGCCGCGTTAAAAACGGTCGGTTAGGATTTTGGCGGTAAAACATTTTAACTAGGTTCTTCGCATTCGTTAAGTACTTAAAGGGCTTCTAAGTATTGTCTTTAAGTAAGTAATCCTTCTATTTGATTAAATACTGGATTTTGTTTTTAACTATTCTTAAATCTAATATTTTTTCGACTTCGTACTTATCGGTATTTTCCTCGATTTCCAAATTTGTTTCCAGCAAGGTATTATTAAGTATTAGTTTTAATAGGGAAATATGGAAAACAGGGTATATCTTTATTGTTTTAGGTAACGTTAATCGATAATTAATCCTAAAGATAACCTTATTAATCTTAAACGAACCGAGTTTTTTAAAATCGAGCTTGTTATTAAATTTCTTAGTTTTGATTTGTAAAATATTTAAGGTTGCGTTTTGTTTTTAACGTAACAAGTAAACCTTATTTCCTTTTAATAAAATTAATCCCTTAATTCTTTTTTTGTTGTAATATTAAGCCATACGTTGTTAAAGAAATTGCAATTTAACCCTAAAGCAAGCTTGGATAGTTTTAATTTTAAATATCATTATTTTTACTTTGGAAGTTATTAAGGTAATTTTCGGAACTTTACCAAATAGTTATTTTAATCGTTAAATTTTTACGTTTTATCCATATACGGCTATATAAGATAAAATGCTTATGTTTTTATTAACAAATATATTGTAAATTACTTATGCCAGCGGGAATAGTTTTACCTAATTATCTTGCTGGTAATTAACATAACTTCTTAGGTATTGTTCCAGGGTTTAATTTAACCGTTTTGTTTGTTTATTAATTTAAAGGTAATATATTATGGAAAATTTAAGTTTGGCGCTAATTTATTTAAAAAAGCTGGTATTAAATTTGGAAATAAATAGCTTATCTTTATCTAAAATAATCCTTTTTGGGATTTTATATTTGTTAAGATAATATTTTACGAATACGTAGGTTAATTATTTTACTATCGTATTTTTTTTAAAGGGTAAAAAGTACCCATATTTGGTAAGTCTGTCGACGATTACCCATACTCCGTCGTACTGGATTCCGGTAACGGGGTTTTTAAATAGGGGTAAGCCGGTAATAAAGTTCCAAGCTATGGTATTCCATACTTTATTTGGAATTTCGGTAAGTTGCAGTAGTCCGTATAGTTTGTAGCGAGCCGCTTTGGCCTTATTGCAAACGTTGCAGTTTTTAACCACTTATTCGACGGTTTTTCTGAGTTCTAGGAAATCGTACTTCTTTTAAAGTTGTTTAATTATTTTAAAGATCCCTTAATATCCATGTAATAGATTTTCGTAAAATTTTTTAACAAACTGTTTTTATTATTTTCGTAAAACGTAAATTTTTCCATAATACAGCAATTAATCCTTAAATCGTCCTTTTAACTATCTAACTTTTTTTAATTTATTTAAATCGTAAAAATTTCTAAATTAAGCTAAAAGTTCGGGGGTAAGTTTTTTCAATATTTTATACAACTGTAAGGTACCTTCCTTTATAAATTATAACATTTGCATACGCCGCTTAAAAACCTTAATATCGTAATCTCCTTTTCGGCTTAAAATATCCGCCTAAATATTTTCCTTACCCTTAATATGATAAATCTTAAAATTAAACTTGGACAGGAAAATTATCCAATTTTCATATCGTTTGTTAAAATCTTAAGTCGTTATAAAATAAATAAGGTTTTTATGATTAAAGTAAATGTTAAAAGGTTCCTTAATTCTATTAAGGTAAAGTTCCCATTTCTTAAGTACTATAATAATTACCAATAACTCTTTATCGTAGATAAGGTATCGTAACTTTACGTCCTTTAAAGCTTTGGAATAATAAGTAACTAAGTACTACTTTCTATCGTCCTTTTATTATTTTAAGACTGCTTTTAAAGTTCCATTTAATACGTTAATCTTTAATCGTTTCTTTTTATTATAGTTGGGCAACTTTATAATAAAGGTATTAGTAATTTAGTCCTTAAGTATTTGCATTACTTCCTTAGCTTCTTTTAAGAACTTAAATTCTTTTCCAATATACTTTTTAATAGTAAAATTCGTTAAAAATTTGGCGATTTTTCCGAAATCTTTAATTAAGTTACGTACGTAACCCGTAAATTCCAAAAATTAACGGACGTTAGTAACAGTTACTTTATTAAAAATCGGCCAATTCTTAACTACTTTTATTTTAAAGTCCTAAATTTAAATCTATCCTGGGGTAATAATAAAGCTTAAAAAGTTTAGCTTCTAGGTATGCCATACGTTTTTCTCGGCATTAATTAACAGGTTTGCTTTTTCGAATACCTTTAGTACTTGGGCGACATATTTCTTATATTCCTTCAAGGTTTTAAAATAGATAAAAATGTCGTTTAAGTAAACGAATACGAATTTGTTAAAAAACTTTCGTAAAATCGTTATTAACATGTATTAAAAATTAACAGGGGTATTAATAAATCCCTAAAGCATCACCTTGTATTCGTAAAGTCCATAAATTATTTTAAAAACAGTTTTCCATTTTTCGCCCTTAACCATTCGAATTAAGTAATAGCCGTCCGGTAAATCCAACGCCGTAAACCATTTAGTTCTGCTGATATTTTCTTTCATGGTATCCATAAAAATAAAAAGGTATCCATTTTTAACAATAATATCGTTCAACTGTCGGTAGTCGTAAACTTTTCGGTACATAAGGTTTCCATCTTTATTAATTCGAATTTTCCCATTTTTTATTTTTGGTACCATCATAACGGGGTATCCTACGGAAAATTCAAATTTTTAAATATATCCGCGCTTAAAATTTCGTTATAAACTTTTCCATAAAACCTTAATCTTTTTTGGATTCATATGGTAAATCTGGTAAAGTTTTAAATAATATCCTTCCTTAATAAAAATTCTATAATCCCATTAATTATGGTCAAATAATTTTTCCTATATTCGTTCTTTAAATAATCTTTTAAACCTTCGATATTTAGGGGGTACCTTAACAGTTAAATCCATTACTTTAGCTTCTCGGATCAAGTAATAAATTTCTCGGAACTCCTTTTTTAAAAAATTCTTTAATTAATCCCAGGAAAGTTTTTAAATCTTCTAATTAATACGGGGGTTACTAAAACAAAGCCACGGCATTCCAAGGATAATATCGTATCCTGAAATGTCGGCGATGTCCAGAATAACTTTTTCTAAATATCCCTAAATTTATACTGAAAATTTTTCCGTTTCCTTAAAAACTCGTCCATTCTTATATTTAAACAAGCTTCCGTCGACTATAAGTAATTTATATAACTTTAGCTTATACCTTTAAGGGATCCGATACTTTTTTGCAACTAATAATAAAATGAAGTTTCTTTTTGCTTTTAAGTCGATTATAGCCTTAAATATCTTATTACCGTATTAAAAAAAAAATTTAATTTAACTACGTTATCTAATTTTTACTTTATATAAAGTCTTATAGGTTAAAGCTCCTCAATGCCTTAATTTCGAAAGCTTGCGTAATTTTTTAACTTGTTAATTCTATTAACTAAAAAGCATTTCCATTTTCGGGCTTTCTTAATTACGTATTTAAAATATTTATCGTCCATACAAGTAAACCACTTTCTTTTACCAATCTAGCAAGCTAATCTTAAAACTTTTACTTCCGATATCTAAAAGGGTTCTGGTTTTAAAGGTAAAATTTCTAAAAAGTCGGCTCCTATATCCAAGATCTCGTACATTATATACAATATAAAGGCGTAACATAAGCATCCCTAGGCGATAGCTTTTTAACTCTAGGCTAATTCAGGATAAAGGTAACAAAATCGGGGATATTCCGGCCATCTGGAAGTTTTAATGCATCGGCATTCGTCGTCGAATTCGGTAAGTATCTCCTTATCCCATCCGGGCTAATAATTATTATCTTCCTTAACGCGGAAGTGGATTAAATAGTTATCGTCGTAACATGCAGAAAAATGGAATAAGTTATAGTCATGGATTAATTTCGAATCCGGCGTACCTGGACGAACCGGTTCTTTGTTTTCGGGGGCCTCACTGGCTTTTGTTAAATCGTATATCACCGTATTAGGGCGCAACTAACCATATTTATCGTACATTTTATACCGTTACTTATCCAAATAACAAATGCATCCTAGCCTTATAGCTATCCTGGAAGGTTCTTATCCGGAATAATATCTGCAAGCTTTAATCGTTCGATTCTGATAAGTTAAGTAACGCTCGTACTCTAGGTCGCCATTCTATTCGTAATAAATGGTTGCAATAGTAAATTCTTACTAGGAAGAAATAAAACTAATCTTTTTTTCTTTCTCGCCTTCGCTATCTAATTTTTATTTAATTATTCTAACCTTCTTCTAGGTTTAAGGAATCCCTCCTTTCCTAAAATCCCTCTTTACTAAAAAACGACACTCGCTTTTGTAATAACCTTTCTTGCTACAGTTAAAATATTCAACATTTAACTTATCTTTCCTAAGCTCCTTTAAAGTAATACTTACTTTTTTCTGGGATCTGCCCTTAATTCTGTCCCTTTGGAACTTGCTGCTAAAGCTTTAATTATCTTTCTTTTTATCAAATCTCTTCTTTTTTAAATACCTTTTAAAAGTACGTCGATCGGCAATAATAATTTTGTTAATGTAATCCTGGAAAAAGCCAGTCTTAAGTACTTTATACATCTCATCTTTAACCTGCGATTTTAGGCCGTTATAAAAGAAATAAAACAATACGCTTTTTGGAAAATTAAAAATAAATGCAAGGCGATTAAACTCAATCGCATACTCGGCTACTAATTTAATTTGTTAAAGGAAATATAACTGTTCGACCGCATGCTATTCTTTATCGGAATCTCCAAATAAAGCTCATATCTTTTCCTTAAAGTATTCATAGTTGCCGAAAACATAATTAGTCAAGTCGGAAAATTAGTTAAAATAATTCATAAGGTAATCGTTTATAATAGGTTCAAACTATAAGAAAACCTTTCCAACAAACAACTAAAAAATAGCCATCACCTTTTGGTAATCCTCCGTTAGAAAATTCTCATAAAATTTAAGGTAAAGTCTAACCTAAACCAGGAATCCTTCCATATCTATAATTCCATTATAAAGTTTTAAAGGGGTTAACTTATAACCTTTAACTTCCGGCATTCCATAGTAACTGGAAAAGGGAATTATGCCTTCGCGGGTCTAGTTTGCTCCGAATAAGGGCAAGGTTAAAAACCTTTCCTTAGTTCGCAACTATCGGGCAAGCCTAGCATTTTCTTGTCGTAATGCATAAAGTTCCGTTGCTAAGATATCCAGTTTTTCGTCGATAGTAAGCTTTCCTTCTTTGCCCTTTTGTTCTTTTAGTTGTTCTTCCTTTTTTCCCTCAGCTTTTAAATCCTAAACTTTAATAATTTCCTTCGCTAAAGGGAACTATTGCTGGAGCTAAAAGGAAAAAGGTCCTCCTTAAGATCGGGTAAAAGGAAATACCATATTATCGATTAAGGAAAAAATTTCTTTAATAAGTAATAAATCGTTTAATCTGGTTATTAATCCCTTACTAACTAATAACGGTAATCAAGTATGTTATCTATCTTTTAAACGTCGTCCTATAATATCGCCTTTACTGCGTTCAAAAAAGCTTATGCCCAACTGGGCCTTAAATCATTCGTCGGCTATTAATCAAAAAGCTATCAAAATATAACGAACTTGTTATGCGTCCACCTAAAAGCATAAGCAGTATCCGAAATAAGGTCTTAATTTGCAAGTAACAATAATGCGAAAAATAATTTAGTAATTTATTCGTTAAAAAGGTTTGCGGATTTTTCCCTTAATCGGAAAACGGTATTTTTAACTGAAAGCTTAAATTAATAGCTAAAAAGCGAAACTAAGTAGGTATTATTTATATAAAGGTCCTAACTATTATATATCCCTCTGACAAGAATAAGTGTACCTATAATCTCTTAACTTTACCAGATCACCTAGGTCCTCTAATCTGGATAATCTATTAGATCAGGCAGATTACGTAGTCACGTAACCTGTCAAGGACCCACCCACTATTAGAGCTTCCTCCAATACAAACAGTTAAGTGGATCGTAACACGATCGACGCTTCGAAAAAGGCCATAAATTCTCGCAGCCGATTAATATAACTGTTATCTAGGTAATCGATATTCAGTTTATGCCTAATAACGATGGTTGTAAAGTTACGGTCGAAGCTAGGTACGAATTATTTAATTATCTAAAAGCTAAAGCCTTGCGATTTGTTATATTAATAGCGATCAAAAAGTTCTTAATCGAGCATATTTTTTATCGATATAATATCTTAATTAAGATCAAAATTAACGGGGGCTTAAAGAATAAAGGCAAGGTTATTAAAGCCTATAACGCATTAAGGATTAAAAGGAAAGTTGGTGCCGTATATACAGCTTGGCGATAAGGCTTGGTCGAGAAAAAATACGTTTTAATCGCTAAAGCCCTGATAAAAGCGACGAATGGGATTAGCAAAGGATGGATTAAGCTTTTGCTTAAGATGGTCTTCGCCGACAATACCATTATGAAAAGTTATGGCTTTAGCCCTTATGAATTACTGTACGAACAAAAAGCGCTTTTACCGATCGAAACAGTCCTGCCGACATGGAGAATTATAACTTAGGACCTAGATATTCCGAAAGAAAATCTAATTGCGTAAAGAATTCGACTTTTCGAAAGGAAAGCTGAAAATATAACTAAGGTTACCAAAGTAATCGCTAAGTAGCGCCGTAAAATAGCTAAACTGGCGAATGAAAAAGATAAAAATAAAAATAAAAATAAACCTTTAAAAATAAACGACCTAATATTATTATATAATACGTTACGATATATAAATATATTTAAAAACATAAAACTAAAATACCGTTAAATTTGTCCGTATTTAATTAATAATACTATTAATTTAAATACTTATTATTTAAAGGAAATTAATAGGACGAAATTATAAAGTACCTTTTTTGTTAATAAATTAAAGCAATTTATAAAAGATAAAAAAGGATATTAAAAGCCGGTTAACTTATAAGAAAATAATTAAACGAAACTATTTGCTAATTAAAGCGACGATACGATATTAAACACTTCGGATATTGCAAATATCGAGCTATTTAAAAACTGACAGTTTAAAACTTTAAAACCTATAAAAACAAATATTAAAATGCAGATACTAAATAGCCAACTTGAAAGCTATGCGGTTATGGACGACAGAAACACGATAAAGACGATACGATTAAGAAAACGGAAGAAATTAACGCAATTAATTGCGAAAAATTAAAGTATAATAATTTCTTTAAATTCTTTTAAGCTTTTATAAGCTTTTATAAGTTCCTTTAAATTCTTTTACCGTTCCGTTTACCACGACAACTATTATGCCTTATTTATAATTAATACGTCCTGCTATATTTGCCCGGAACCGGAAATTAATAATATATTTTTCTACTTTACTTCGAAACTAATCCTTATCGTATATCTTAATAATAGGACAAATATTTATACGAATATCCTTTTTAATTCGTAACGATCGTAAAAAGCTAACCTTAAATACCTTAAACCGTTCGTCCCGGAAAATATAATTATACCTTTCGATAAACCCGATATAATTACTATAAGCCCTGTTAAAAAAGCCAAAAATCGACCAATACCTAAAAAATAGGTATATTCCATATTAATCAAAATATTCCGACGTTATATATCGTTTTTCGCAAAGCTTGCAAAATACCAGGTTAAATATACCGAATACTTAAATAAACAAACTAATAACGTATTTAAAATCCTTAACAAAAGCAGCCATAAAATAACCTAAAGGATTAACCCGATAAATTTCGACGTATATTAAATAAGCTACCAAGTTTTCCATTAATTAAAGGTACTTAATTATATTAAATTAGGTATTTACGACCGCCTAAAAGTTTTTACCCTTAATCTGCTATTATAAATACCGACCTATAACTGGACCACTGATAACACTAATAAACATAGCCCCGAATATTTATATTAATTAACGGATTTTATTAACGATATCATAAAAGAAACCAAGTACTTACCTCGATATGCTTAAATATAACATAATATATAACATTATTCTTATTTTAAAATCTGGCTACATCTTAATTATTATCGAGATAAATACGACGAAAACGTAATGCTTCGATGCTAATATATGGTACAGGGACCCGATTAATAACTCAAGAACTTGCCCGACGTACTGGAATTGTCGAAGCCGTTAATAAAAACCTGGCAAATAAACTATTATTAGGTATCGGCAAGTTAATAGGAATAGATACAGGCGTTACTAATCGCCAACTACCGACTATTTATTCAACGACACCAAAAATTGGACTAAGCTTTAAAAGTATCTCAGCTACCTTTATTAATAACAGTACATATCGCATCGGCCATGGTCTTAAAAACAATAAATTATCCATAACCGGTATTTCTGATAATAAAATATCTTAATCAAAACTTATACTGCGAAATTTATACTAAAAGGTAAAGGTAAAGTTATAAATAAATGCTTAACAATATATTAGATTTTATAACTTACAAACATTATCAAGATTATATAAAAGGTTTAAGTCCTTAATACTGCCCAAAAGCTTATCGACACGACGGGTTAATGGCCTGGAAAATATAAACGAATTTGATACCGCCAAGATTTTACGACGATAATCAAAGATTTGGTCCAACTTTTCGATATTTGCCTTAACCCTAGAATCGACAGGCTTCTTAGTACCAGGATCTAAAAGCTTATTACCTGGACCGGACTTCTTCTTAATAAACGATTTTCTTATAACAAAAACAAAATTACCTAAGTCTGCATTTTCGCAAAAACCCTAAAAACTACGTAAATCTAATAACTGCCGAAAACTCATAATAATATTAATCAATATAACGAAAATAACTATATATATATTTAAATATATATTAAGTTTAAAGGAAAAAGTTGGAATAATATTGCAAAAAAGTATAAGTACGAAAAACAAATACATATACCTAATCAAAGAAAGCGACGACGAGGGCATCTTCCCATACAACTTCGGATAAAATTTTCTGGGATTTTCTCGGCGCACACGTTTTATCTGCAAAAATTCGGTACATTAACCCTAAATGCACTTAATTAATTAAACGCACAAATTACTAACAGATTCTAGCAAATTCCTGCACCTATACAACAACTACACCTTAACACCTACAAAACACCTACACCTATATCAATACACCTATATACACATATCACACATCATCCCCAGCTACCACTATTATCCCTAAGTCACCCAATACCACACCTAAACACATTAATCAATACATCCCCAATCATCACATCGTAATTCAAAAAGCGTACCATGCAAAATAAAGGCGAAAGCTCCAAAAAGTTAAACACTTCGGATTCTAAAAAGCTAGCACAATCGGCCAATATACCCGTATAGGAAAAAGATAACATAATACAATTCCTCAAAAAAATACACAACAATAATTCTACACCCCACCCCGTAAGAAATATTGCACCTCAAATTCGTTTTAATCGGCTCATTCCCATATACCCAAAGGATATTAATGGTTAACGTCCATAAAAAAACATCAACCCGTCACCATACTGGTTAACAAAACCGTAATATAACGAAATAATTAAATATCTATAACAAACCCTTATAATCGTTCAAAACAAAACTTACTTACGTTCCGCAAATATTACTACTTTCATCCAAATAATCGCCCAAAATGCACCTTCAAGAATCATCGCCGTCATTCCAAAAACTGGACGAATAATTTCATATAGCAAGTCCAAACTATTACCTAATAAAACCTAGAAAGCGATCAATATCAATAACCCGAAATATATATAATTTATCGCCCAAACCAAAATCCCGACTGCTAAAGGTCCAATAAGGTATTAGATTAATATGTTACACGATCGATTAAAGCGTCTATTGCTGATATTCGACACTTATGCTACCGAAAATCGTACCCAGTTACTACTTCAGCTATACCAAAAAGCGTAAAGAAAATCAGGATTTAATAATCCACCTACCCACATAGTAATCGTCAAAATACTTATTCAAACCAAACACTATACTTACAGATTATGGATTACCTATAGCTTTTACATTATTACTCGCAACCCTGCAAAATAAAGCAACAGAATTATAACCGAAACGACTGGATTTAATAAGTATCGAATGGAAAACTACATTACCAACATAATTAAAAAATTCCTAAACCTAAAACTAGAAACGGAAAACGCTAAAAAAAACGTAAAAAATTAATCTAAAAACCCCTCATTCCTATTAGCTAATAAAAATAACAATAAGCCAGACTTTAATTAATCTGCCCGACCACTTTATGGTAAACGACGCCGACCAAAACAACGTCCTAATCAATTTCAGCAGTTATCGGCACGACCATCTCCGATATTAATACCCCCTCCCCTATCAATTTAAACTGGCCTATCGGCATCTAAAGCTATACAACCTAATCTAACACTTACAAGGTTACCATTCGAAATAAAGTACAAGCCTCGACCGAAAGTTAATGATCAGCGCGTAATAACAATGGTACAGGGTTAATATATTACGCCGTATAAGTAAAAAAAAAAACATATTCGAAAATACCCGGCAAAGACCAGAACCATACTTTCCACAAGGATGGCCAAGTTAAGCTAAATACAAGTTTTTAATCAGTACAGAAAAACCAAAAAACAGGGCTTAAAAAAAGCAGAAAAAGGCTAAACAACGAAAGAATCTGGCCAAACGTCGAGGACGAAATCCTGAATTAAAAATACTAAAGGACAAGCCGCATAAACGCTAATCAAATTAATCAATAGGTTTCATATATAATTTATAGCGTTAGGAATTAGTTACGTTATTTTTTTATTTGTTTTTCAAGATGAATTAAGGACAATCTTATCTCGAAAAAGAAAGGTTAAAATGGTACAGGGTACCGGGCTAAAGGGTATTGCTTGGCTGATCAGTTAATCAGCTCTACATATGTATTTCTAAAAGCTCTTTTACCGGGCGCAACTCCGAAACCTGTTCATTACCGATCGTCCATCGTTTATCTATATATGCACTTATGTTTTTTAAAGTCTAATTCAACTCGGACCTAAATACAGTGTTTTTGTTTGCCTTTATTACCGCTGCACTTAGCTATTCTATCGTGATACGCAAATCAAAGATGCTCTGATCGGAATTGAGTCTCCCCGTCCCAATTCAATATTACTTTCTTAAAATAAAAATTATAATATAAAGGGTTATACGGCAATGCGATATCTGCACCAAAATAAAGCTACGACGACATAAGCCTTACGGAGAATTATAACTCTTACCAGTTGCCGAACGATCATAAAATTCGATCACATTTAACTTTATCACCAAGCTTTTTTTGTCAAAAAATCCAGTTATAAAAATATATTATGATAACATTTTTGTAATCGTTAATTAATTCACGGGATTTTTTTATTTCCTACTTTATAATAAAAATACCGATACAGAATAACTGGCATACATTTTCCTTAAATATATTTTAAGTACCTACGGATTTCCAACGGAAATTATTTCGGATAAAGGCATTACCTTTATTTCGAAATTTTAGTAAAAATTAATAGCTTAACTTGGACTAAATTATAAATTATCCAACGCATTTAAATTCCAAACAAACGGACAGATAGAAAAAATTAACCAAACGCTAGAAACGTATCTACGATACTATATTAATTACGAACAAAATAATTAAGTCGAAAAATTACTAATTGCACAGTTAACCTATAACACTAGCTATTACAAAAACATTAAAACGACGCTAATAACTGCTAATTTTAAATTTATACTTAAAATTTACCAAGATTTACACAAAAATAAACTAACTAACGTTAAAGCAATTTTTATATCAAAACAGCTAAAACAGCTGTACGCAAAAATAAAATCGGAACTTAATTTCGTACGTAACCAAATAAGCAAATACTACAACCAAAAAAAGTTAAAAAAAAACGAACCTTTTCGAAAGAAAAAATGGTTTATTTAGTTACCAAAAACATCCAAACCAAAAAGCCAAACAAAAAATTCGATTTCAAATATATCGGCCCATACAAAATCGCTAAAAGAATTTCAGAAAATAATTATAAATTGGAGCTACCGCCGAAAGTCAAACTTTATCCAGTTTTTCATATCTCTTTATTAAAATTAGCAGCCGATACGATCAAAGTTAATACAGAACAAAATCAAAACGAAACAATTATAAAAAATGTACCAATTTACGAAACAGAAAAAATACTGGGTATACGCAAAAAAAAAAAGGACTTATCCAGTACTTAGTTAAGTAGAAAGATTACCCAAACTCCGAAAACACCTGGGAACCCGCGAAAAACCTTACGAACGCCCAGCGCCTTTTGAAAAACTTTCACCAGCAACGCCGGAAGCGCCAGGAATAAAAGTACTTCAGTCTAAGTTACCAAACGGCCAGTTAACGGGCAAGGTAATCTACGCTAACGTAACCTTAACTTCCAACTATTATTACTCTCGTTCTAAACGTTTAAATTCTTCTATCGCCTCCGCACCTTAAATACCTCGACGTAACATTTCAACCCCGCGCTAGCGAAGGACCTTACGTAATTTTTAAAGGCGATCGATCTTATTAACGGTAAAACGGAAAGCCTTTCGCGCCTGTTCTTTTTCCCGTTCTAATCGTTCTTTCTTATCCAAAAACTATTAGTATTTAGAAATTAAAGGACCAAATAAATCACAAAAACTACCATACTTAACGTAACAAAAGCATTTCCCCGAATTAAAGTATGCCTTGCAAACTTTCCGTTCAAATTTACAACGAAAACAAAATACATTAAAAAACATAACAAAACTAAAAGTATCGATTTATCTTGACAGAATTAAAGCGTTATTACGCTTACAAAATCTTTGTTTTTTAATACGACCTAACATAGCAATTAAAAAACAAAAAATAATATAAAAAAAGAGAAATTATTTACTAAACAAATACAACAAACAAATTAATCTTTAAAGGCAAAAATCCTAAAAGGAAAGAAATCGTATTATAACCAAAAGGACTTAACATAAAAAGAAACAGTCGGAAAATATGGGAGTTATCCCCGATATAGGTCCTGGGTCACGTAACTAGATCAAAGGCTTCAAAACGCTTGGCACTTTAAACCCTTTAAGCCAGTAAGGGCCGGCTCAAAAGGCTTAACGGGCTTAAAGATTTAAGCCGCTTAAGCACCTTAAGCCAAAACTAATATATATACATTTATTATTTCTATAATCTAGATAGCACCGGCTTGCAATTATAACTTGGTTACCCAGATCTACATCTGCTATTACTAGACGTAACTATCGTTTTATTGTTTAGATTCCCACGATACCACTGCCAACATAAACCGTACGACTAGGTTTAATAGTTGGTTAAGCCCATAGCCGTCACAGGAAAGGTAAGGATATTTTACGCTTTTTTGTATTTAATATGCGATAGGGTTTTGAATTTCCTGATCCTTAAGTTCGAAGTTTATATATTAAGCCCTATATTCGCCGAGGGCATCGTAAGCTTTTATATTAACCGAATTGTTTAATTTTATGGTATTAGAGCTATATCGTAACTGTTCGAAGTATTATTATAATTCGTTATAATAACGTTTTGCTTTTTTAGTTGGCCGCGCGTATTCCGCCCGTAGTACCTCGATATGGGCGTATTTTTTTAGCTATATATCTTTTACTTAATTACGAACGTATTGAATTTATTTTAAGTAATCGGTTTAATTCCTTTCGAATTATTATTACCGATACGTAAGATAAAGCGTAAAGGTAATAATATATATCGGAATTTTTTTTAGCTTAATGTAATATTCGTTTAACTTTAGTTAAGTTAAGTTAAGGTTCGTAGTTATATATTGCAAATTAAGAAAGTTTTTAACGCGTATTTTAAAATTTTCCAACTTATTAAAAAGGAATTCGAAGTTTGGTATTATATCTTATATATTTTCGTATAAGCTTATTTATTTATGTTTTCGCAACCGCTGTATACCGTTACCTTTAAGAATTATAATTGCATTTTTAAAATATTTAAGAATATTTGCTGTAAACTTTAAAACTTTTTAATCGTAATTTGTTAGCTAGTTTTCCGCTTGTAAGATATAAGGGATGGTAATATCTTTTCCTATACGTCTTTTCCGTATATAATTTTCTATTTTCTATTCGTATTTATATTTAGGAATTAATATAACCAAAAAATGGACGTAACGTAAGCGTTCGGCGGATTATATATAGTTGCGAAAATTAACGCGTTACGTTATTAAGCTTTATATTAAAGGGTTTTTGCGTTTAAATTTATAAGTTGTTAAAAATAACGATTTAATTTGCTTAAATAGCGCGTAATATATTTGTAAATTTATCGGACCGATAAATAATAATAATTAGGTTATAAAGCTTTCCGATAAAGCCTTTTTTACGTTAAAGTTTGTGTTCGATAATGGTAAGCGCTTTTTCGCCGTATATAAAAATTTCGAACGTTTTAATATTGTGGCTAAATAATAACGTTTTCGTAAAAAGATTAAGCGTATTGCTTATATAACAGTTACGGCGGTAAATCCCGTTAAAGCCAAGTTCGTTATTAATTACTTTTATTACTATATCGTTATTTTTCGCGTTATCGAAATAAAGTAACCGATTTTTTTTTAATCCTATAAATATCGATTACGTTAAAAATTTTTGCGGTTATATTAGCGCTTATATAATATAAAATTATATTAAAAAGTTTTAAAGTAAATTTATAAAGTTAATTTTTTTCGTTACAAAAAAAATAATAAATTTATAAAATAAATAGTAATTTTTTAACTTTTAACCGTTAAAAATAATATAAATAAAATCCGGCGAACGTAATAATAATTTTACGATTTATTACTTATATTCGTAAAAAACGTTAATAATAAATGCTTTCGTAATAATTGCGGAAATATAAGCATTTTAATTTTTTATATAAAAATTAAAATATTCGAAAATAATTTGCAACTTTTTTTTTCGGATAATAATAAATAAATAATTTCTTTCGACGATCCAGTAAATTAAAAAGCGATAAAATTACTTTTTGTCGATATTTTTAATTAACGTATTAATAAAGGTTTATTTACGGTTATTATAAATATTAAACTTAAAATAATCGGAAATAAAAAGAAATCGGGATATTTTTCGCGTTATTTTTGTACGCGTTTTAACTTAATTTTGATATTATAATTTCGTTTTTTTTTTTAAGAATTATAATTTTACGCGCGTAATAAAAATAATTTATATAATTTTATATACCGCGTATTAAAAAAGCGGTAAATTTAAAGTTCCGTTTATAAACGTAAACTTTATATACTTATTTACGTTTTCTGGCGCGTTAAATATCGTATCCGAATTATTACGATTATATTATTATATTTTTTATTTGTTTAAATATCGTAAACCTTAAAAACGTAACTTAAAAATGGCATTTAAGGTTTTTATCGCTAACAATAAACGTTAAACTTATGGAAAAAAGCGGAATAAACGGATTATTAAAAGTAAATATTTTAAAAAACGGTAAAAAAAATTATATATCGTCGTTAAGTATAATAATAAAATTTAAAACGTTATATTTTTAAAATTATAATAACGGTAATATATTCGTTATAAATTTAAATAAATTATAAATTAATTAAGTTATTACAAAACGTATATATTATTATATTAATTAAAAAATTTATAAAACGCATAAATTTAATTTAAAACTTTTAAACGTTATTAAACGGATTAATAATAATTATATTAATTCCTTAATAAATAATTAACAAAATAATATAAAGTTTATTTAATTAATAAATATCGGATAATAATTATAAAAATAATAAAATATTAATATATTACTTTTGCGAAAAACCGTATATTAATTCGGATAATTAAAAATATATCCGAAACATATTTAAAATATATAAAATTTAAATATTACGTTTAATAATTTTATTTTTTCGTTAAATATTTTTATTAATAACTTTATATTTTAATTTATCCGAATTTAATTATATTTTCGAAATTAAAGTTAAATAAAATCGCAAAAATAAATAAATTTTACCGTTAAATAACTTTAATCGAAAACTTTAAAATAATATTATTTTTATTATTTTAATTATTATACATTATTAAAAAAGTTAAATTATCGTAAAGTTAATATATTTCGTATTTAAAAATTAAATAAAAATAATATATTATTAATACGTAACTTATATTTAACGACGTAATTATTTTTTAAAATCGAATCCAGTATTAAAATAACCGCAAAAATTTAAGGATTATAATTATATTATTTTCGTTATTAAACGATAAATATATTTAAAATTATAAGAAAATAATATATTAAAATATTAAACGTTTTCGGGTAAATAAAACCTTTTTTATAATACGGTAAACAGTTACCTGTTAATATTATTACTTTTATAATTAAGCTTTATTAACAGCAAAACTTATACCGTTACGAGATTCACTTATTATAAATACGATATCCATCTACGAAAGCTTTAAATAGATGGACGTCCATTTTAGAAAGGGCTAAATAGGTGGCGTAGGTTTGGCAATTGCGCAATCCACTTTGCAATCCGTGGACTTCGGTGGAATTGCTTCGACCCCTGGATATACTTGGAGGCTATAGTGAGAGAATATACTGTGACGAGAACAGCAGAACTATTTCGGCTGGGGCTATTCGTTTTGTGTCTTGCATCTGACGCCTGTCTAGAAACCGTAAGGCAAGATAAATTTCAGTGCTCCTCGTATCAGGTCAGTATTAGCTGGCGCCCAAGAAGCCGGGAGAGAAAACGGTGTGTGCGAGACTCAGCCCGATCAGTATGTATTAGTATTCTATTTTTTTGGGGCCGTGCCGTATCCTAATCGGAGAGTAGAATTAAGGCGAGTTACTATTAATTCCAGACTTGGAAGCCTGCAGATTCGGAGAAATATGTACCTTCCCCCGCACCTGCGACTACGACCAGCACAGGGGACCTAGGCTGTACGGGAGCCGTCAGCACGCCAGCCAGACATAGAGTTTCCAGAAAACTGGGAACACCGAAGCTGGCCTGAACCTTGTATTGCCTCGATGGGTAATTGGGTTTGGACATCAGGGTGGATACCGGGCCGATGGCATAGCCCGGACGTATATATCAGGCCGGGTTTCCAGGTCTGGGGGTCTGGATTCCAACGTCAGGGTTATTAAAAGGTCCTCAAGCATTATCTCTCTTCTTCGCCTTCTTCGCCATTAGTGTGACTTAAATCAAACACCTGTAACAGCAGACTTGTCCTTTGCCGGCTTGCGAAAAATAACCCTCGTCAGCAAGTATCTTCTTGTGTTCGACCTCAACAGCATCAAGAGGTTCTTGAATATGTATTGCTACTATGCGAGCTTCTACATGAGAGACTCCTCGACACCGGATTCAACTTGCGTCTGTGATTCCAACGGAACCATGACAGTGTGCTGTGAACTGCAAGAACAAAGTCGGCCGATTCGGCGACCGGTGCAAGCTGTGCAAGGTATGGCGGTGACTGCGACCCGTGGAAGGATCAACCTTGGCGTGCACTTCGGTTGGCTTACTTAAAGACTGCCAGATCCTGAATAAAGGCAGATCTTTCAGATACAATTTCGTCTACATGTATGAGGAATGGGAGTCCGATAGCGGAGCAGTGACGGACGACTCAAAGGGCGTGAGTCGCGTGGAGAGCGGTGATGAAGCGGTGATGAAGAAAGACTTGCTGGCTCGACAAGTGAAGAAGTGAGAGTCGGTCATTGAAGCAAAGGTTCCTCAATATCGCTCTTACAATGTCGAACAGGAAATAAAATCGAGATAAGGCGGAATTGGAAGTTTCAGGATGAATTGGTCAGACTTGGCGTTCAAAAAGGGGGTTCTGCTTGGGAAGGGGTTCGGGGCTCGGTGGGCAATACGACTTCACGAAATATGCTCCTGATAATAACGATCAATCAAAACGGTGACGTTCCCTTGGAGAATTATATGTATATGGAACTTCGATACTGGCAGGCAGTGGCAATTCTTACAGTCAATCTTGCGATACCGGGCGGGTGATCATTGTTTGATATAAGGAGACATCGACTCTCGGGCTGCCTTGCTAGATTTGCAATATATGCGTTGAAGAAACTTTGCGGGCCTAGAGAGCCCAGGTGGCTCGACTACTGTGGCTACTGTGAGACAAAAGAGTAGCCTCTCTAGGCCGATCATATTACTTATTGGGTGTTGCAACCAGGCTGACTACACCACATCAACAGGTATAATCGAGGAAAAGTGACGGAGAGTGAAATGCCTATTATAGTGCGTACATTGTCTGTGCATATATCAGCTAAGGCACCGACCTAGTTAGAGCTCGTTTAATAGCCTACAAACACGTACAGTTTATTATGAGCAGAAAATAATACGAGAAGACGATAAGAAGACAACACCCCGTCCAGGACTAGAACCGAGCACCTCCACGATTCCATGTGGTCTTATAACTGATCCTTTGCATCCAAGCTGCCCAGCGTGACCTGGTATGCTGCCACTGCACCTCGTGGGTTTTGTTGGCAGTGTTGGGCGTTAGATCATATTTAAGGTTGCAAGTTGTGTTTCCGTCTCTGTGTCCTGGGAAGAAAATGGTAGGCTAGCATTAACCAAGAAGCGAATATTGGTATCTCAAAACAAACTGCCGACGCACCCTACCCTAACCTAACTATACCTCTCTCCACCGCCTCATGGCCCCATGTATATATTTACTTAGAGGGTAACTTCAACTTTCGTGTGTAATTCAAGGTAACGCAGGAGAATATTCACTTGTGACTCTGCAAGTGCCACTCAAATATCTTTCTAAACACCTCCTTAGCATTACCCTCGATGACATCGCCATGGCAAGGGATGATGGTCTTGAAATCCCACGAGTCGATCTTCTGGACGCTAGCATTATAGCCGGAGCGGTCCTTGTTACCATTGCTGAACAGATACCACTGAACCCGCTTGTGGGCTTTCGCCTCGCCGCTTGTTTTGAGGAGGGCGTTCCACAACCTGTTTATCAGGCCATGGCTGTTCCTCTCCTGTTCCTCAGCCCTGGAGTACTGTTCGGTGGGCGGCATGTTAAACAGCAGATCAGCCTCGATAAGCACCTTCTCGGGCTTGTAGAACAGCACGATCTCCCTGTTGGGATGGGCGCCCACGTACTCGGCTTCGAAGTCCGCCGCGAACTCCTCGCTGATTCCGTGGGGATCCTTGTTTTTTGGACTGAAGACGAACGCGAAATGATCGTCGTTGCGGATCCTTTCGTCTTTTTGGCCCGCGCGCTTCTCGGGCAGTCCTTCGGGGCCAATAAGCTTGGCGTCGGGGTACTCCTTCGCCCACTCCGATAGAAAGATGTGGTGCTCAATGTCCGGTGCGATCAGGTAGGCGACCTTGCCGCCCATCTCAGCGACCTTCGCTTTCACATCTGGGGTCAATGCCACTGGTGAGAAGACGGCCAAAGTTCCAGATGTAAGGCGTACTTCGCCGGTCAATGTCAGTAACCGACGCCCAATATCACACTGTCTCACATGATTAACTCACTTATTGTTGCGCGGCCACCGACTTTGAATATGCCGAAGCGTGAGAATGGCACGGAGAGCGTTAGGACATTAGGCGTGACGTTGCGGATGACCATCACATCGGCCGGGCTTGATGGGATAAGCTTCGAGGACATTGTCGCTAAAGCGCGCCTGCTTTGCAGATATGTTCCTTGGCCGAACGTTCGTTGAGCTATGTTTGAGATCCCAGAAGTATTATAATAGACAATATTCCTTAGCGCCGATGAGACAAATGAACACTGGAGTTTTGTTAGCTGAAACCGTTTGAAGCTTGAACGTGCGCCCAAGGCCCGAGATAACGAGTGATATTTATTCATATTAGAAACCCACTCGTAAGAGAGACGTAGACTCGATGCAACCAAAAACAACAATCAATAATATTTCGCTAGCTACATTAATTACACCTGCGGAATGTCCTTGGGACCCGAGGCTAGAAGCATCAGGGGGCTCTCAATAAGGATCATAGGGTCATCGTGCTTGCTCCAATTGACCGACGTCATACAGTTCTAGAACGAATTCGATAAGTAAGCACGCTAGAACGCGTGCCCAGTAGTGCTTATCAGCCGCTAAATATAGTGGAAATCCATAGAAGCACTAGCGACGCCAATTACAAACAATCGCTGAACCCACACTATTCACCAACTGCACGTTACTTTTTTTCATTGTCTGTATATGGGAATTTAACATTCCAACAAATCTTCCAAGAAACTATCGCTTCGGGGCATGAATTCCCTCGGGTGCCTCGGAAGGAATGAGGACCTATCAGTCATCATGGCACGTTGCATACCACAGGGCGATCAGGACTAGCGGAACCTCGGCACCTCGGCTTCCCTTCTATATCTCTCGTCGGACTTTGCCGTATGTCCGCGGGAGGAAACGAATAATATTGAACAAGAACGACCATTCAGTTTCTCGCTAAAAAGAGTTTAGCATTTAGATGGACTACACCCGCGGATATTCTAACCTGTGGACATAGAAATCGTACAAATGAAAAAGTTGTAGAGTCATGTGTCCCTGTGCTAACCTGTACCCCTGAACTCCTGGAACCCCGGACCCACAACCCGTTGACTCTATAGTCCACCGGGCTTACTAAACACCCGATGACACCGGAACGCATTCTATGCGTCGAGGAAGACTCGGAGCCACGATCCACGGTTTGCAAATCCCGTACGAGCACGGACTGTAGAAATCGGCCAATACTGCTTAAGGGCGATCTAGCAACGTGGCGAGCCACTCAAAGAACCAGTCGTAGTTCGGCGTCCTGAGGCAGTACGTGTTGTCATCGACCGCCATGTAGAGAGCCCTGGTGACGGCGTTCCCGTTGCGCCACACGTTGTACTGGCGGATCTCGGCGATTGCGGTCGCGATCATGAAGAGGAAGGCGAGGCTGTTGAGGCCGCGCATGATCCAGTCGCCTTCGCAGCACCGGCCGACGCGCACGTTGTGCCGGGAGTACCAGGTCTCGCCGCCCGCCCCGAACCGGAACCCGCCGGCGTCCCCGGCAAGGTCGGTCTGTGTGCCCTGGTGCGCGAACCACCGGTCAGCGGCCCGCGTCCGCATCGCGTCGGCGGCCTCCATGATGTCCTGCGTCCACTGCCTTTGGTCGTAGAGCAGTTCGGCGAGGGCCTGGGACTTGAGCCGGTCGTCCGATGTGGTTTCCACCGAAGGCTGGTTCTGGTTTTGAAACTCGTCGATCTGGTCGTCGAGCCGGCCGGTAATCTGCTCCCTGGCCAGGGCGGACAAGTCGGTGAGCTGGGCGACGAAGTCGCCGACGAACTGGTCAGCCTCATCCTGCACAGCCTGGAAGTCGGAGCGCGCTTGGTCGAGTTGTCCTTGCAGTCGTAGCAGCTCGTCCTGCGGCGGCGCCGGCGGCATCTGCCCGGCCTTGTTTGTCAGCTCGTCTTCCAGCACCCGGATTCCGGCCTGCAGCCCCGCGACCTGGATCTCCTCCGCCCGGCGGGCCAGTTCGATCTGCTCCAGCGTGCTCTGGAAGCTGCGCGAGCTGTCGCCTTCGACGACGGGCCACTCGCGCCGCTTCGCCTCCAGCGCCTGCAGGAGCTTCTCGAGCTCCTGGATCTGTTCATGGAGCGTCGCTGCGCTCGCCGTGAGCGCCCGCACGCGGTCCTGGAGCTGCTCCACGTCGGCCCCGGCCTCCCCGCCGTCCAGCTTGGCCCGGTAGGCGTCGCGGAAGTGCTCGGCGCGGCCGAGGCGGTCCCGCATCTCCTGGAGTCGTTCGCGCAGGGCTTGTGCGCCGTTCCCGCGCACGTCGTGGAACATGTCGTTGAGACGGTCACACATGCTGCGTACGAAGCCGTCGAGCCGCTGCGCCATCTCGGGGAACATGGCCTCGGCCCGCGCACCGCTCGCCGCAACCGCGTCGCGCAGGTCCTGGATGTCCTGGCCCCCCTCGTAGCTCTCGCGCAGCCGGTCGAGTTGGGCGGCGAAGTCCGCCATCTTGGCGTTGAATAAGGCCTCGGCCGCCGCCACTTCCTGCCCCCCGGGCCCCGTGCCCGTGTTCCCGGCTCCTGGGACCGCTCTCTCCCTGGCTTCCTGGAAGTCCGCTTGTAGCTTCTCGACCTCCTCATTCGCTTGTCGGAGGTCCGTTTGCAGCTGCGCGATTTCGTCCCTGCGATTTCGGACCTCAATGTTGCTCGTCTTGGCCCCCTCCCGATGGGTGTCGACCGATTTCTTGAGCTGGTCGACCTCCCCTTGAAGCTTTTCGATCTCTCCTTGTAGCCTGTCGACCTCGACCTGTTTTGCTGCTTCTTGTTCCTTGCTGGCCTTTACTTGGCTTTCCAGGTCGTCGCTTCGGCTTTCTAGGTTCTTCTGTAGATTTTCTAAGCTCTCACGTGCCTTGTTGGCTCCGAGGACCTCTTTGGTAAGGGCGTCTACTTGCTTCCTCAGGTCATCCCTTTCTTTTTGGCACTTCCCGAGCTCCTGTTTCAGCCGGGCGATGTCCAGCTCTAGTCTGGCGATCTCCGCGTCCTTCTGCTCGGTGTCCTTGTCGCCCTCCGCCGCCGATTCCTGGAGCCGGCGCAGTTGTTCTTGCAGGGCGGCGAGATCACTTTTCGTCTTTCCTAGTTCCCCGTCCTTGCCCTTGAGCTGCCGCAATTGGCCTTTCAGAGAATCGACGTTCTGTTGCGCCTTGGTTAGTTCCTCTTTCTCTTCCTTGAGCTGTCGTAGCTCGTCTTTCAGTGCAGCGACGTTGTCTTGCACCTTGGCTAGCTCTTGTTCCTTTTCCCGGAGCTCTGCTAGATGTACTTGCAATGCGGCAATTTCCTCTTTCGCCCTGTCTAGCTCTTCCTCCTTTTTATTAAGCTCCTGCACTTCCTCTTCCAGTGAAGCCACGTTTTGTTGCGTCTCGATTAGTTCGTCGTTCTTTTCCTTAAGCTCGTCTTTCAGTGCGGCAATGTCATCTTTCACCCTGTCTAGCTCTTCCTCCTTTTCTTTAAGCTGCCGCACTTGGTCTTCCAAACTGGCGATTTCTGCATCCTTCGCTTTGGCTAGCTCTCCGTCCTTTTCCTTGAGCTGCTGTAACTGATTCTTCAGTGCAGCGATGTTCATTTTTGCCTGGGTTAATTCCTCTTCCTTTGCCCGGAGCTGCTCCAGTTGTTTTTCCAGTACAGCGATGTCGGCTTTTGCATTGGTTAGCTCCGCCTCCTTTTCCTGGAGCTGCCGCATTTGGTTTTCTAGAGCGGCGGTGTTGTCATCCTTCGCTTTAGCTAACTCTCCCTCCTTCTCCTTGAGCTGCTGTAACTGGTTCTCCAGTGCAGTGGCCTTCTCTTTCGTCCGGGCTAGCTCCCCTTCCTTTTCCCGCAGCTGCTCCAGTTGGTGTTCCAATGCAGCGGCGGTCGCTTTCACTGTGGCTAGCTCCTCGTCCTTCTCCCTGAGCTGTTCCTCGAGCCGCCTCGTCGCCTCGCCGTCCGACTCCCTCGAGGCCCCGCCCTCGCTGCGCCCACCTTGGCTGCCTTCGTTCTCCTCGTCTGATTGCTGGCTGGGCTGGCTGGCGTTGCCGCTGAACTCGAGGTCCTCAAGCTCGTTTCTTCCCGCTCTGGTGGACGCGCGATCGTCGTTCGAGCCTCGTCGGGAGTCGAAGAGCGCACTCTCCCTCTCGATCTCCCGGATCTTCTCCTGGAGGCTACTAATCTCATCACGCGAGCTCTCTTCCAGGTCGTTCTTCTCTCGTGTCAGGTTCTCGAGCTGCGTCCGGAGAGTCTCGTTGTTCTCTTCGAGGTTCTTGGTTTTCGCCTTGATTTCGCTGGCTACCTTGTTTGCCCTCTTCCCGACCTCCCGAGCTTCGGCGAGTTGCCGCTTGACAGCGCCCTTCTCTCCCTGCAGTTTGTCGTATTGTTCATTGATATTGCCCACCTCCTCTTTCGTCTTCTCCAGTTCCCTTTTCGTCTTCTCAAGTTCCTTGATGGACTCTTCCTGTGCACTGAACGCAGCTTCCGCTTCTTCGGCCCTCTTCTTTTGGTCCTTGACTTCCCTCCGCAGCTCCGCCTTCTCCGCCTTGAAGATGTCCTCGCGAGCTTTGGCTGCTTCTTCTTGCTTCTGGAGCGCCACCTGTAGCGCCTCCTCTTTCTCGTCCCACGTTTTTCGGTCGCGTTCGTAGTCCTCCTTCATGGGTCCCAAAACCTCATCGAACAAATCTCCTTTCCTATTCTTCAAGTCGGCTATCTGCCGCTTGAGCTCCTCCACATTATCCGCGTTATTGTTGGCATCTTTCCTGAGGTCGTCCTTCTCGTTCTCTAGTCTTGCGAGTCTCTCCATGACGCCTCTAAACCTCCTAGTGAGCCATTCCTTGAACTGGGCATCGTTGCTGGCGCCGATTCGGACTTTCGTCAGATCGAGCCCCTGGATAATCGTCTCAATGAAATCCTGGTGCCTCTTCAAGACCTCCTGCCTCCTCTCCTCCCTCTCGGCCATCTCCGTCTCCGTCTTTGTATCTTCGCCCATGTCCGCCATGTTGTCGCCGCGAAAGGCTTTGTCTATGGTAGTCGGGGGTTATCGCTTCGCAGCGCTTTCACTTAAAACCGCATACGCAACGAATGGATCGAGTATAAGGTACTAATTAGCTCGAGATTAGGGGGAACATTACGTTTGGGAGAGTCAACGCCTGAATAGCAAAAGAGACTTTGTTCCCCTATCGTACAAAAAGGTCGAGTCGCGATATCTGCGTCCGGAACACCCCTTTGTGCCCCCTTTGTTATCTCCGAGCTATAATAGCCCTCGACGACTCTTTCACATATCGCCAAAGGACTGGCCTCTTCTCTTTCACATGGCGAGAGGGCAGGGCACAAGTCCGGAAAAGTGTTGTTGAAAACAGGTAACAAGACTGTGGGTAATGGCGATCGATACGATCCAGGAGACGCGCTGCCACGGCAGGCCGGGAAATATCCGGTCAGAAAGAAGCCGTTCTAACCAAAGTGTAAATGCAAGTCCGGGTGTAGGCGCTAAATGGGACTTCTCGGTGGCTCCTACAAGCTGTTACCACACCTTTTCAACCTACAGTTCGAGGAGAATGTCAGTGCGCGCATTAAGGCGAATGTGTCACGGCATGCATCGTGCACCTAATCCGCTACACCAGGCTCCCATGTTCCTAGAAGGGATACTGAATTCGAGACCGATAATCTGGCCGCGATGTGGCTTTATATGGATATGCCCACTGCTGCTGGGACTCTGTCGACCCACCAGCGCCGTAACACAGTAGATGATGCTGTTGGACTCGCCCCAAATCGAAGTTGGGAGTATGAATACACCATAACCAATTGGGCCTTTCTTGAAGCGATTAGTGTCAACTGGGTATCTGCCATACAAGCCCTCATTCTAGTGTCCACACGTATTGTACAATGCTCCTAACCCAGGCGAGTCCACCGGATCCTCAACGCCGCCTCACGTTGACAATGTTCCCCACACATTTAACGTAGTCATCTCTACATGTAGCACGGCTAGCTGTACCAACCTCTAGCACCGGGTCCTTGGTGACTCTGCTCCTTGCGGTGCTCTATAATGGACTCCGTGATGTCAAATGCGTCTATGATATCGCGCCATGTCCGCATGTCAATGGACAACACCGCTTGCTGCTTCTGAGCACTGTGTTTGCCTCCGCCTGTATTGCCCTCCTGGCTGACCGGTTCTGTTTAGAAATATTAGGAGCCTTATCAGAGAATTAGTCGTCGGGGACAACGTACGTAAACTTGGCAGATCGTTATCGTCAAATTCAACTAGGATACGACCGTCGCGTATCAAGAAGCTGACGTAGAACATGTTCTCGACGGTCTGGCCGAAAGACCGGGGATTTACGACGAACTTCAGAAGATCTATCCCGCCAGTGGACCGTAGTCCATATTTGCTCATCAGTCTCACTTGTTCCTCGTCGCTGGCCCCCCTCTCGACGGCAGCTTCAACCTTGTCCTGGGCTTCACCGCAGACCTGTTCGAGTCGCTGGAGGATCTTGGAGCAAATGGCCGTCAGGTCGTTGTTCTCGGACCGCTGAACATCCTCGGCATTCAGAATCTGCGGTCTCGTCTCTGTTAGGTTCCCTGGTCTGAATGGCGCACTTCGCTTGACTGCCTTGCGGATTTTCTTTTCCACGGAGAGGGGACCAAGAAGAAAGCCCATTGTTGCTGGGCGTCGGATATTAGGAAGACACGCGAAGCGGCCCAGGTGTTCCCAATTGAACATATCGCCCTCGTCGCCAATCTCATCCTCATGGTCTTCGCCGACAACCCCCCGATCGGGTCTCCTCCGCTGCTGTTGAGTAGAGGTCAACTCTGGCGCATCATCCTCTACTATGCCAGCGCCAAGCCTCATGTACGTGATGCATTTGGAGACAAACTCATCCACGTCAACGCCTTGAGCAATGTTGCCCGACGTTAAGCGCACTGTCTTTCGGTATGAAGCGTCGACGGTGTTCACCAGGAGTCTAGAGTCGATGGTGGCTTCAGTAGTCTGTTTTATGCCCGCCGACAGCTCATTGGCCTTCCGCAGCGTCTCATGTAGACCGGTGGAGTCCGGCTGAAGATACTCATCATTATTTTCTGTGAGGTCCCTGAGGAGATTCCGCAGGCCCCGCTGCACGTGGCGCTTCTCCTCTAAGGACTGATCCGGGTCGTACTGATTGGACTCATCATCGTCAATCTGGATCTCCGGCTCACGCGTCCGGCGCCGAGAGCTGGATGGGGTAGGCCCACTAGTGAAGGCTCGTTTCCTCTTAGATGCACCGTCAGGCGCTTTGCCTTTGTCTCTCATGACCAAATTGCTGTGCCGATTCTCTTTGTTTGATGAGGAGCCCGGAGAATCGGGCTCCGGGGATGAGGGTTGTGACGACATCGCTGGACCACTCCGTACGAAAGCCAGGAATCGCGCGCAAGGCGAGGCTGTGTATTAATGGCCCGGCAATTTGTCGATAGTGTGAAGTCGCAAAGACGGATCAGTTTGCTTTTCGCTGTCTGAACCAAAGTGTCCCCCAAATGACACGTCGGAGCTAGGCCCTTCCTTAATGCTATATTGTCCTTTTGCGGAGGGGTTCTGATTGAACTGTTGCGCGCGTCGCGGAAGATGGAGGAGACGCGACACACAGTTTAATTGATCTCAGATCTGGCTTAGACTGGGGCTTGCCTGCCTGGTGTTTGGAGTCGAGGTACGTGCCCAGCGGCTTGGCATACCGCGTTGTGGCTTGACTGGGTTATGGCTAAACTGCGAAGGTACAAGTTCTGCCAGGCCGTAGACAAAATAATTGTCACACCTTACCCTTACCCCTTTAACCATCAGCAAAATGATGTCAATGAATAAGCCATTTTATATTTGCGGACTCCAAAATATACATTACCTAATAAGCTAACGAATAACCATGTCGGAAATATCAGTAAGTTCTTTTTAAGCGTTTTGATTTAATGTTTTTCACAGTTCTTGCAGATAGTTGCAGCACAATAAGTTGCTCTGAGGCAATGTGGGCGTGTGTCAATTGTTTTGTCCACGGCATGACTGCCTACCGGGCGCATACCAACGAAATGTGGCGGTGATGCGGCTGTCCAAGTGGAGCCCAGGAATTTAAACTGTGGTTTAAGCTCGTGGTGCATGACCTACGTTAGTCAGTGGGGCCCATATTCATCAGCTTGTGACTTTCCAGCTCCACGCCTCCACTATATGACCCTACAAGCTCCAGCTCCCCATCCACCTATTTGTAGAGTCTTGTCATGTCGTCCCTGTAAAGTGAAACGGAGTCGTCATGGACCACTGCTGTCAGAATGGAGCCCTTTTCGTTCGGTACCTCCGAATCTCTGGACTATCCTGTCAGCATTCGCATGTAAGTCTGAGCCGTGTTGATGGCTAAGGATGAGGATACGTTGTTGACTGACATAGCGCCTGATACAGAATCAATCTCGAAGGTGAAGAGACGCCGCATCTGTACTCTACTTTATTACAAAGACCGGATCTCAGACATATTGGCTCAAACCTAAGGTGCGTGTTGGATACGGCTGGGATCTTCAAGACGCACATCATCCTAACTGCGCGTAATGTCTAGCCAGCATTCGGATCTCTACGTGACAGTCCAAGTTTGGGCTGGTTCGAAGCCGCTTACAGTCCCGGTTCAGACATCGTATAAGGCTTTCCGAAACGAACGAAGGTGCGCTTGCCAGTCACTGGGCATATTCGACACGGAACCCTAGCCGGCCGACCCTCTATCACTAACACGCGTCATAGGTGGAATGAATGGTTAACCCTACCGATACCTTACAAATCCCTTCCTTTGAACTCATACCTTGCAATTACCATATGGGACCTGTCGCCAACCGGGGGTAAAGAAGCTCAGGGTCATGCCATCCCATTCGGAGGGACAACACTCCCCCTCTTCGATAAAGATAATCAGCTGCAGAAGGGCAGGCAGAAATGCCTAGTCCACAGGAATAGACGAGCCGATGGGAATGATAACACAACAACTCCGTCCACTATCTCTAAGGGAAGGGCCGGTTCCAAGAAGGGTGATGCGACGCTAGAGGATAAGGAAGCCGAGGAACTGGAAAGGCTGGACAAGTTATTCAAGAAACATGAGATGAATGAGATACCCAGGGTCGAATGGCTAGATCAACTCGTATACCGGAATACCGAAAAGAGGGGTTTGAAAGCAGCGAGAAACTCGATCAAGTCCTCTCAGCGCCCCTCGGGCCACGGCCATGAAGGAACCGAAAATGGGCGACAAGAAGGGGTAGTGGACGAAGAGGATGGCGAGCTCCCGGAGCCTGCGATATCGAGATTCATATTGAATGTCGAACTTCCCCGTTTCGACTTCCCCGTTGTTTTCGCAGATCACGAGTACCCGGCTCCGCCCATATCATCCTTACAACAGCTTTCGGCTTCACAGTCGAATATCACTCTAAAACCTCCCCCGGAGGTATCCTATGGTCCCGGTATCAGAGGTCCTGGCGACACTGGCAAGGACGATAGTTATCGTTACGTCAGGTTATATGACCCCGAAGTTGGCGCAAAGGATAATCCTGCAGAAAGCAAGCATAGGCGTCTCGTCAGAAGCCAACATCGCCATGGAATCCTTGATAAGGATCTCCGGCCTAACGCTAAAGTCCGTGATGAGCTGAACCAGATTATGTCTTACTCGCCAACTCACACTTTGCTGCCTGAAGAGAAAGATCTCGTGTGGAAGTTTCGATATCATCTAACCAAGGATAAGCGCGCCCTGACAAAGTTTGTGAAGTCCGTCAATTGGCAAGACCAGAGCGAATCGAAGCAGGCCATTCAGGCGCTGGGGAAATGGACAGAGATCGATGTGGATGACGCCCTGGAGCTCCTCGGCCCAACCTTTGATAACCCGGCCGTAAGAGCTTATGCTGTTGAGAGATTGAGAAAGGCAGACGATCATGAGCTGCTTCTCTATCTACTCCAGCTCGTCCAGGCCCTCAAATTCGAACACATTTCAGCAGACTCAGGTCAGCCCACCGTACAGACATCCTCCTTGGCGAACTTTCTCATTTCAAGGGCCGTTGAGAATTTCATTCTTGGGAATTATTTCTTCTGGTACCTTGGCGTCGAGTACGATGATAGGAGTGAAGACCAGGGCGAGGAAGTGAGCAAGATGTACGCAAAGGTTCAGTACAATTTCATGCAAGAGCTGGAGAAACGCCCCGGTGGAACGGAGACAAGGACCACTCTGAAAAGACAGGCGGAGCTTGTGACGGTTTTATCGAAGATTTCGGCCGAAATCCAAGCTTCAAATTTGACGATATCGAAGAAGGTCGAAAAGGTCAAATCCTTCCTCGCGGATCCGAAGAACGAAATCTTGTCGATCGACCCACCAATCCCTTTGCCGCTAGACCCGTCAGTGATGGTTAATGGGGTCGTTCCAGAAGAAACACGAGTCTTCAAATCCTCTCTGTCACCCATTATGGTGACGTTTAAGACAATATCCGGAAGCAAGTACCCTATCATTTTCAAGACAGGAGACGATCTGCGTCAGGATCAACTCGTGATTCAAATCATCACGCTCATGGATCAATTACTCCAGAAGGAGAACCTAGATCTCAAGCTCTCGCCTTATAAAATTCTCGCGACCAGTACAACAGCGGGGGCGTCACAATTCGTCCCTTCGCAGACATTTGCGGCTATCTCGTCGAAATACAGGAACAACCCAGCCCTGGCCTACCTAAGGCAACACAATCCCGATGACCGTGCATACCTCGGTGTGCGCAAGGAAACGCTTGACACATACGTTAAGTCCTGTGCGGGATACTGTGTCATTACATACATCCTCGGCGTCGGAGACCGTCATCTCGACAACCTGCTCCTCGCCCCCGACGGGCACTTCTTCCACGCCGACTTCGGGTTCATCCTCGGGCGCGACCCGAAGCCCTTCGCGCCGGCGGTAAAGCTCAGCAAGGAGATGGTGGACGCGATGGGCGGCTCGAACCCGCCGAGCGAGGCGTACCTGCAGTTCAAGCAGTACTGCTTCCTGGCCTTCACGGCGCTGCGCAAGTCGTCGAACCTGATCCTCAACCTGTTCAGCCTCATGGTGCACGCCAACATCCCCGACATCAAGGCCGAGCCTGACAAGGCCGTCTTCAAGGTCAAGGAGCGCTTCCACCTCGACCTCAGCGAGGAGGACGCAATCCGCCATCTCGACGGTATCTTGGAGGACAGCCTCAGCGGTATCATCCCCGTCGTCATCGACCGGTTGCATGATTTTGTGCAGGCTTGGAGGAACTAGGCCAGAGTGCGCTGATGTTGTTTATGGAGTTTGTAATGAGCGGTGGGTAATTATAGCTACATCAGCGTATAGGAACATGTCCAGAGCATCGATGGGTGAATGATACTATATTTGAACACTAGAGTAGTGATGGATCATGATTAGACGCCAGTCCTGCTAATACCGATGATCTCAGAGGCCCATCCATGCCACGTCTTAAAATGTATAAGCCACCTAAGGTCGAATTAACTAGAGGGTGCAAGCGGAGGCGGCCATACTCGGCATAGATCAGTCTCAGGAGTCATCATGCAAGAATGGCCTCTAAGCTAAACGTGTAACTCTTTTCCATTCTCACAACAGCGGTTGCTGATAAGGTCAGTCGAAATATGTGCGGGCTAGGCCATGGCCGTCGCTTGGGTTCCGGTGCCACGGTTAACTTCCCGGATCGACTTCGCATCGACCGAAAAGGGCTTTTGTAGTAAGTTTCCCTCCAAGGGTCAAAGCCAGTCCTGGCGTGATGACAGATCCATGCGACGTGAAAACGTCTAATTCTCTTCCAAGTTCTGGTCTTGATAGATTGTAAGGCCGGCGGGAAGAATATTGCGCCTGGGGCCCGGGAAACGACGCAGGGCTGTTTAAACTACTCCTGTCTGTTTGGACCAGGGAGTGGATAATGTGGCGAGGGCATGTTTACTGAAAAGTCACGTATATGCAATTCTGAGCACGTGCGTTTGAGACAACCTGATTGCTGTTATTATGTCTCGGAGGTTAAGTGAAGTGCTTGGTCCTGCTGCATCAGTGTAAATGAATAGGCATCGATCGTTATGTCGTTGCCGTTTGTACGGGCCCCAGGTCCGTAATGTTCTGACCGCAGCCTGGCCCGTCCCTGCATGAGTAGCGGTCGCAAATACGATCAGATCATGCCAAAAGTGACGGGCGTGCATAGGTACTTGAGTACCTCTGCAAGAGTCACAGGGAAAGAAATGCCGGCCAATAGCGTGATATGTAGGTACGTAACACACTCTTATTATACTAAATCGAACTGTTTGCGTCCATTGCATTGGGCATCATAAAAATATATTCCCAAGCCTTCTAGACCTCGTGTCTCAACGGTCTCAGACTGTCGTATAAAAAACATAGTTAAGATGTTAGTACTAAGGGTTCCGACTGCAATGCCGATCGCAATGCAATCCGGACCGAACCCATGACCTGGGGCTCGTGGAAGAACTTCCATAGCCAGCCCATCGTCATGTCGTTGGTATAGCCTTATATATACCGGTGACAACTACTGTCTCCCCCTTACGACATGCTACCAAATTCGCGTAGGTTTAGACGGCAATGCAGGTGAGAGCTTAATCTGACGGACGACAATCTACGCTTAATCCGACTTCTTCGTCTAGCCCTTGTAAAACGGCCCGGAAGGATACCCTTGTTACAGACGCCAGGTGAAGTCTTGTTCCTTTAAGGTTCTATACGCATTATAACAGCCTATAATTATCTACTCTGGGCATACGTCCATATGGTGATTAGGAGGCACGCATACTTAAAAGAACCAACTATTTTGTATATGTATTCAAGTAGGAAGTTGTTCCTGGAGAAGAGCAATCGCGGTTCAGAATCCCAATATCCTGGCGGGGTTTCCATACTTACCTAAAATGTACAGACTTCCAAATCGGAACATCTCCATCTCCACCTTGGGGCTTTCTCCGACAATGCTTGAACTTCGATCGTTCTTCAGGGTCCTGCATCGATTCTGTCGTAGAGGAATGAAGCGATCTTGGACACAGAAATAGTAATCAACGCCTTGTCACTACTTCGTCTGTTCGTACACTTAATGTTTCCACTTGCTGAATTTAGACCCTTCCTAAGCTTTTTGTTTCGTTCCAACATGTTAGCTAGGATGATCTATACCGTTTCGGTCATAGAAGTGTAAGCATCACGGGGTTAGTACCGCCCGAGAGTGAGCCCAGCCACTCCATTGGAACCCCTACCCTTGCTTTGGACTCTGGCTCTCTCTTTCTCTCCACCAAACCCAGCCAAGCAAAGCAAAGTCGACGCGCCACCGTTTCCCGTCTTCTCCCTCTCCAAACTGCCCGTTGCCTTTCCGTGCTCTTAATTACTAGCTGCTTTCAGTTGTTTGCTGAAACTGCTGCTAATAGCAGTCGGATACCTACTGTTGCTGGCTTGTGAGGGGTTGTTCGACCTTTGTTACATTTTGTTTAGCCAAGGCCCCAAAGACTGCCACCCAACCTGACGTTCCTCATTCGCTATTCGCTGCCGCATGTCAAAAGGGGGAATCGTCTTCTAGCGCGAAATCATCTCTTTGGCCTCCCAAGTGACAATCCTGAGTCTGGGCCAATTTCCTCTGGGTCAGCTCCTTCACCCTACTAGGTCGTTCCCCGGATCAATCCGTGTTGTCCTTCGTTTTACATGACCTGGAACTTACTTGGCTCGAGCCCGAGTGATAGCTTCCTTACACACCGCGGGCCCCCTCGAGGCATACATACACGTATCGCCCCATCGCGCAATCTAAAGTCCGCTTTGGTCCACCTAACGTATCCTCCAAGCCACTGATTCACTCGGCTCGACTTCTCAACGTCAACTGCCAATATGCCAAAACCGAATAGCTCAAACGCCGGTGGCGAGGCTGCCAAATCCTCATTCACGAAGCGCTTTGAACTGCCTGCCCTGGACTTTAAGTTCGGTTCTCTGACCGAGGGCACGAACATCCCACCGCCGTTACCCTCGCCGGTGGAAAAGGTCCCGACACCACCGATAACACCAGTACAGGCACAGAAGCCAGCTGTACAGGAGGAGAAGACCGAGAAGACCAACGGTCACGTCAATGGTAGTGAGAGATCCCCCAAGCCCGAGATAACCACACCGCCCTTCACCTATGCTGGCGTAAAACGCCCCGCGGAGGATGGCCCGGCATCGCCTACTGGATCGAGTCGAGGCAGTCTCCGACGTCTGCTGAGTATCTCATTATTGAACAAGACTTACGATGAACAAGCACCCCCTCCTTCTTCCCATGAACAAAGCGGATCAAGGCCGCCGAGCCGGACGACGAGTACCATGACCGAGGAGAAAAAGGCGAGGCGCACCAGCGGATGGTTCCGCCGTTTACGGAGTCACGATCATTCGAGTCTTGGCACGAGCCATAGTAGCGAAAACAAGAGAATGAGCCAGCAATTCATACGAACCACACCACCGAAGCCTGCCGGCCCGCCTCCGCCGATGATCCCGGAGCTCAGCGCACTCGGGACCAAGGTCGATACCAGTATCGGTGACGACATATTTAAGGGAATTAAGTGACCTCATATTGAAGGGGGAAAAAAGGCGAATTCGAAAACCTCCGATCTAGGCCGAGGATATAGTCCCCGCACATAATATTACGGTTCGGTCCGGAGACTTGGGATGCCATATCGGGGAAATACTCCACTATTGCATGAGGTGGCTCGCTCCTATTTCGCCATCAGTGTTCATTATCTTTGTTTTTTGTTTTTCTTTCTTCCACATCGAGAGGAGGCGACGCGAGAGCTTTTTGGAGATGGTCGCAAATTGGGAGATCTTAGATACCCAGCTCTTTCATGAGCTCATTCACCGACATACTTGGTCGACTTTCCTTCCTTCATATTCGTCTTCATGTTACTAATCCTGCAGAACCGACTACACAAGTACTATTCTACGCGCGCGGGTGTTTATACGGCGAAAAATGTCAGTTTGAAGACCGCTATTTCATGTACTGCTATGCATCTCAGCCTTGTGTGTACACATCTTCTTTGGGGGCATCGAAGGAGAAGATCAAAGAAACTTGGCACGCTTCAGTCGGTGGCTGTCTGTTTGGTCTGCAAATATCGGCTTTTTCGTTGGAAAGGGGGAAACAGGGGAGGGAGTGCGGTCTCGTCGCATTCAGATTGGGGGGGATTCGTCAACGGGGGAAGAGAAGAGAGAAGCGATCACCACCACTAGTCATCAATATCCGCTGATACGTTGCTTACGGGATACGAGAGCAAAAGACCCTTACGTCGCTTCTCTGCTTGAATGATATTTACCTTATGTTTCCGTGGATTTGACTGGCCGGCCCCGAGTGCATAGTCGTCTTGACCTCCTCTGTTTTCGCACCAGTTCCGGAAGCAATCTTGGGCATGCTTCTTACTATACGCTCCAGCTTGGGCAGCCATTCTATATCGCTATCTACCGATGTCACGTTTTATCCCCCATTCCTAGTATTACTCGATCCATACTCGGTGATAGAAAATCATGCGGAGTTTGAAGCAAGGACATTTCTTTTCCTTTTGGTATCTACCAGCTATCCTCCCATCTGACCTTGCATTCGGTAACGACACAATTTTTATCCCCCAAGGTCATCCATCATCTGTGTAGGTGTTGGGTCCCAATCTCAGCCAATCGTAAATATTCCGGCAGTGGGCTTGCATTAGGTCGATATCTCTGTGTCCACCACGCAGCTCCCACAAGTCCACGCAGCTCACGCATACAGTACCCGGCCCACGGGGGGCCGGGGGGCCGACGGAGCTTCCTGGCCGTTTGATTTGCCGAAAGGTCAAGGGGTGGAAAGCGGAGCCCCCGGTGAAACGGTGGAACGGTGGAAACGGCCTACTGTAAGCCATAACGTCATACATTAGACTAGTAGCTTGCCGGTGCGGGCTTGAATTGACGTGAAAGGAAAGCTGTACAGGAGGTTGCAAAATCAGTTTCTGCTTTTCTCTATGCGCACCTGGCTTAAAGCTGCACAGTTATGCTCTAGTACAGATAGGGGTGCAGCTAAAAAAACAACAAATAAAACCGCTCGGCGCCTGAGTCATTAATACCTCAACTTGCTGCCTTACACCAAAATATCACATGTGTTCCCGAGCTGAACTGTTCAGGAGCAAAATTAAAATCAACGTACAGTAGCGATGTTAAAGATCAGGTTTATTAGCTCTCATTGTGCTGAGCTCACGTCTATTAAGAACTGAAAATCCTACGTTTAATTCTGCCTATTAATGTCTTGGATTTATTCTTTGGCGCATCTAGAGATGCCAGAGCACGTCCCAACTGTTGACTTTGAGTAGAAGATGCCTGCATGTACATCTTCTCCGCCTCGCCCAGCTTGCCTTGGTTCTTGTAAAGGTTGCCCAGGTTGTTGACCGTGGAGAGCGTCGATGTGTGCTTCGGTCCAAGTGCCTCCTCATAACCTTGCAGCGCCTGCATGTACATCTTTTCCGCCTCGCCCAGCTTGCCTTGGTTCTTGTAAAGGACGCCCAGGTTGTTAACCGTGTCGAGCGTCGATGTATGCTTCGGTCCAAGTGCTTCCTCACGGCCTTGCAGCGCCCGCATGTACATCTTCTCCGCCTCGCCCAGCTTGCCTTGGTTCCTGTAAAGGTTGCCCATGTTGTAAACCGTGCGGAGCGTCGATATGTGCTTCGGTCCAAGTGCTTCCTCATAGCCTTGCAGCGCCCGCATGTGCATCTTCTCCGCCTCGACCAGCTTCCCTTGAATATTGTAAAGGTCGCCCAGGTTGTCGACCGCGGCCAGCGTCGATGTGTGCTTCGGTCCAAGTACCTCCTCGAAGGCTTGCAGCGCCCGCATGCACATCTTCTCCGCCTCGTCTAGCTTCCCTTGGATCTTGTAGAGCCTGCTAAGGTTATAAACAACATTAACTGTTGATGTATGCTTTGGACCGTGTGTTTCCTCAAATCCCTGAAGCGCCTGCGTATACATCTTCTGAGCTTCAACTAGCTTGCCTCGGTTCCTGTAGAGATTACCTATTCGATGGACTGCTTCTAATATTCCTCTATCCTCCCTTATTTTAAGTTGCAGGCTATTATCATTGTTGATACAATTGCTTCCTATTTGTTTGTTAACTAGAACCCATTGTAAACAAGCTTCCGCGTGAGGGAGAAGTTGACGCTGTAGAGCAAGATACTCTCGCGTTGATCGTGAGGGAACAGCCCAGCCCACAACCACTAGTGCTAGGCGAGCTAGCTCGTCACTATAATCCTCGCTGCAATAGTAACGTGCCCATCTGTGCACAACCGGGTGAGTAGCGTAGCTGGCTCCATTCTCGACGCTTTCTACTAATGAGTAGCTGCGGAGAAGCTGCATCGACTGTGTGAACTTCAGCTCACTGTTGGCTAGGTCTCCAATCCATCTGGAAACCTCTGCTGCCACCTCCCGGGACGCACTGCATGCCGCGGTGAACAGTCTAAACCCCAGATCTTTGTTATCAAGGAATGACCATAGAAGCAGCAGATTGGAAGTCGCCTTATCCTGCTCTCTGATCACATTAAAAGAAATGGTCCACGTTGTCCAAACACTGCGATCGGGATAGTCCTGGAGTGGTGTGTCGACTTGGTCTCGCGTCTGCATAAGTTCTTCCCACTGCTGCTCGTAAAACCTAAGATATGTACCGAGGCCGACTCCGCTCTGTTGTAGGTATGCACCGGCTTGAGCAATGGCTAGTGGAAGGCCATCTAGTAAGCTATATAGACGCCCGCTTTCGACTGGGTCTAGCGGCTGTTAGCTCTGACAAGTCCATATCCTTCCAAATGTGATTAGAACCTACCGAGCTCTTTGCTGTACCAGCTCTCCAAGATTTCCTGCGCCTGAGCTCTATCCACCTTGATGACCTGCTGCGAACCGCCCAGCTGCTCCAGCCGCGCCAGTCTGGTTGTAATCAGGAGAGACCCATGGTCCGCGCCGGAAAAGTACTGTCGGACGTCATATGCAAGCGGGTCTACAGTGTGCGGGCTATAGTCTCGATCGACGTTGTCAAACACCACCAGCCACTCAGTGTTGTCTGGTTGCGCAAGCCAGCCCATCACTTCCCTGACCACGTCGTCGATATTGCCCGCCGAGCTCATGGAGTATGTTCTGCTCGCATCTGAGATCTGGCTGGCGGGAATCCTACCGGCGCATCTCGCAATGCTTAGCTTAAGGTTGACTTCGCTGCTTCCGTCGAGCCAAAACACCGAGCTGAACTTGCGATGGTGTCGCCGTGCGAACTCGACCGCCAGCTGCGTCTTGCCTATGCCGCCGAGTCCATAGAGCACAAAGATCTTCTGTCGCATGTTCTGCCTCTGCGGCAGAAGTGCGCGTTCGAGCTCTGCCATCTCGCTGGGTCTCTCTACAAATGTCTTCGCTCGGGGAACGCCTTCGAGGCTGAAGTTTGTTCGATACTCTCCAACGTCTACATAGAGTAACTTAGCGACATAAGGGTCCTCTGGCTCTAGATGATTACTTACATTCTCGGCTCGCTAGGTTGCCCGCACATGCCTGCATCTGCTTAAAAACGTCCTGAGATGCGATATACCGCCGTGTCGCCGCCGCAATCTCCTTCCTCTTCGTTGACTTTTCAAGCCCTATATCCTCCAACCCACGGACCACGTTGAACCGGAAATACCGGTTGCTGCCGTCCAGGTATGCCTTGTCTCGCCGGAACCGCTCCGCCGTCTGCTCCGTTTCGGTTGCAATCGCAACCAGCGTCTCGCCGATGTGCAACAAATCGTTTCGGAACGGCTTCAGCGATGGGATGCCTGTGCCAATTGAGACGAGGCACTGGACCTTCCCTTCTAGCGGATCCGGTCCCCACATCAGCTGGGCTTGGTTCCACAGTTCCACAACTGGATTGTTCGCGCCCGTCGCCCCGTCCACAAACTCTTCGTTGTATCGGCCGATCGCGATCGGATCGAAGAAGGACGATGCTGCCGACGTCGCACGACAGGCTTCCCATATCTTGACGCTACTCAGGAGGTCGTTGTTGCCGCGCGGGGATTTGTAGCTCGTGAGGCATACGGTCTCGCCGGTTTCTATGCTCGTCGCGCATACAAATCTGGGGAGCATCGTCAGCCGGATCAAACGTGGAGTTCTGGAGAAAGGTCTGAGACCAACTCACACTTTACAGGAAGCGTCAGGCGTGTCTTTCAGCAGTGCATCCTCCTGCAGGCCCTGTTCCTTGATGACCTCCTTCACCGCCCGCTCCAGCTCGTCCGAGTCGAACCGCCCTTGGATCTTGCCCTTCACCGTCGCTCTGTGCCTCTTCTTCTGGAAAATTCTGTCCGAAAGCTGCAGGTAGGCGTCGATGCACTCGCCGATGCTCATCTTCAGCCGGCCGAGCATAATCGCGATCAGCCTGGTCAGTCAGCAACCCTAGCGGTCTCCATCCGTTACAGCGACTCACCCGCCAGTGCTCGTCCCGCCGATCATGTCAAAGTAGTCGCATGGTTTCGGCGGCGCGTCTAGGTCGATGGCCTCCATGAGCTGCTGGAGGATCATCAGCGCGGACAGGCCGCGGACGCCGCCACCGTCGAGGGCCAGCAGCCGGACGTCTGGATTCGGCATGGAGGGTTATTGAGATGGAGGCGCTTTCGAGTCGCAAGGTGGGGTGAAGACTGGAAGAAGCTTTTCGGCTAAGAGGTTGGCATTTGTTCCTCATCCCGCTGATTGACTGGGCGCGCGTTCCAGCTCGGTCGTCATGCATCGTAGCGCCTCTAAGCGGCAGCCAGCCCTCGAACTTGTTGCTGCGTGGCTGTGCGAAGGGTGTTGGGGGCCATTTGCTAACTGGGGCCACAATTGGGCCAGTTTCGTTGGAGTAGTCTGATTGGCGAGACAGCCGCCGAGAGCTTCTCGCTTTGATTTGCGGCAACACCTTCACGCAAACGATGCAGTTCGGTATTGCCTTTTCCTTTACGATATTGACCATAACGGCAAGGAACTTGTCTCTGGGGCTGTTGCTGAAGAGTGTAGCACGTCGACATCGAAATAGAGTTTTGCACGCTAAACCACCGTGCAGAGATGATTTCGGTTAATGGAGCAAAACGCGCGGCTATCACGATATCTTTAGCATGGATGGCCCTGTTCATTTTCGGCGCCAATGCGCTCTGATCGAAGCTAAATTTGGACGGCCGGGACGGGGAGAGTGCTGGGTCCCAAGCTGTAGCCGGCGTTTTGTTGTGATGCTCCCCATCGACCCTTCATGACGGTCTGTCTGGCTGCTTTCATCAATCAAACTGCCCAATACACCTCATCAAGTGCCTGCTGACATTCATGTACCCTTTTCCTATACACAGAGCGAAATCTTCGTAGCCATGATACCCAGTCCTTTCGCCCACTCAGAGCTCGCTCAGCTCAATCCAGACGAGCAGCACGAAAAGACACAAGCTGTGGACTTCTTGATGATGGATACATTGGAATACCACCGTCCTACACGTCCCCGGTAAGACAGGGCAACGCACGGCTCCCATCAAACGATCTAGGCCTCGCCGGCAGGCACGGCCGCAAGCGGATAACTGCAGTTTCTTCCACTGGACGAATGGGACGAACACAATAGCTACGAAGAAGACGAGCCGAGCTACCTCCATTATTCTATTGAATGGAAGGTTCGTGTAAACGGCAGGATGGTTTCAAAGGACACCGAGCAGGATCTTGTGCTCGCACCAGTGGCATACTGGCACATGTTCCTCAATCCCAAGCTGGAAACTCTTGCGGAAGAAGCTCGCACAGAATAGGGCTGTTCGGTGCGATGAGACGAACGTCATTGTATCCGTGACGGGCCGCTCTGAACATGATCTCACCAAGCGATTTGATGACATTGATGTTGATTGGTCTATTGTTGAAAAGCAGCTCCTCGCATGGGGAGAGCTGTTCCGATCTGGTAAGAAGCTTAGAGTATATCTATCCTTCAACTACCTGGACCATAGTTCATTGGCCAATACCTCCGCACGAGGCTTGAAACGAGGCTCGTCGGCTACCCAGCAGATGCTCTCCGAGCGGGCTACCCAGCTTGATGCTGAAGAGGAGAGCAGTGGTTAGCCGCCTATCTGGCGAGAAGTCTACATCTTGATGCGGCGTCCTGGTCTGCCATGCGATTTAGGTCCCGATTGCTGGCGAGATCCATTCGGGAAACGGCGTTACAAGCTGCGCACGCATCATCTCAGAGCACTTATAGAATTTGTAGAGCAGGGTAACATGCTTCAGAGCTACGTCAGAACATACTACTCGGAAGGTAACAGCAACGACCAAAGCATGCCGAACCAGGACCTCCGGCTGCTGGCAGAGGTCTAAGCAATGCAATCCACGCCACGAAGCACCCCCGTGGAGTGGATTGACGTCCATCCACCACCATACTAAAATATATGGATGGAACTGGCGATTTTTCCATATGGATGGCCATCAGTGGATATACGTGGACGACTTTTGGGTATCTTGAGAAACGACTTTGGTGTTGATATGTATATAGTTAGCTTTAAGGCAGATTGCCTTCTTTTTCCGTAACGAATAACGAATTTTCTTTATCGTTAAATATTTTATCTTTTGATTCGGCGTTAAGCCAATTCGTTGCTTACTTTTTAATTTTTTTATTAATTATAGCTTAAAGTTTCGCCATTTTTCGAGTTTTATTTAAAAATGTAAATAATATATCGAAATTGTTAATTATTTTAGTTTTATATTACGAGCGTAACGTTTAACATATTTCGATTAATATAACGTTTAATTTATTACGTAATTCGTTAATTATTTAACCTGTAATTAAAAAAAAAACCTTTATATTTTACTGATATAAGTTATATCGTAAAGAAATTAAGGGCTATACGGAAAAGGTAAAAGTATTTTATGTTTTTTTATATTTAATATGCGATAAAGTTTTAAACCTTCCGATTTTTAGGTTCGAAATTTATATATTAAGCCCTATATTCGCCGAAAGTATCGTAAATTTTTATACCGACCGAATTATTTAATTTTATAATGTTAAAATTATATCGTAATTATTTAAAATATTATTATAATTCGTTATAATAATATTTCGTTTTTTTAATTAGCCGCGCGTATTCCGTCCGTAGTAATATTTTTATATAAACGTATTTTTTTAGTTATATATTTTTTATTTAATTATAAACGTATTAAAGTTATTTTAAATAATTGGCCCAGTTTTTTTCGAATTATTACTGCCGATACGTAAAATAATACGCGAAAATAATAATATATATCGAAATTTTTTTTAACTTAATATAATATTTGTTTAATTTTAATTAAATTAAATTAAAATTTGTAATTATATATTGCAAATCGGGAAAATTTTTAATGCGTATTTTAAAGCTTTTTAACTTATTAAAAAAAAATTCGAAATTTAAGATTACATTTTATATGTTGCCGTATAAATTTACTTATTTACGTTTTCGTAACCGTCGTATGCCGTTATCTTTAAAGGTTATAACCGTATTTTTAAAATATTTAAGGATATTTGCCGTAAGCTTTAAAATTTTTTAATTATAATTTGTTAATTAATTTTCTGCTTATAAAATATAAAGGATAATAATATTTTTTCGTATATATTTTTTCCGTATATAAATTTTTATTTTTTATTCGTATTTATATTTAAAAATTAACATATCGAAAAATAAGCGTAACGTAAGCGTTTAGCGGATTATATATAATTACAAAAATTAATGCGTTACGTTATTAAGTTTTATATTAAAAGATTTTTACGTTCGAATTCGTAAATTGTTAAAAATAACGATTTGATTTATTTAAATAACGCGTAATATATTTATAAATTTATCGGACCGATAAATAATAATAATTAAGTTATAAAATTTCCCGATAAGGTTTTTTTTACGTTAAAGTTTGTATTCGATAATAATAAGTATTTTTTTGCCGTATATAAAAGTTTCGAACGTTTTAATATCGTAATTAAATAATAACGCTTTTATAAAAAAATTAAGCGTATAATTTATATAACAGTTACGGCAGTAAATTCCGTTAAAGTTAAATTTATTATTAATTATTTTTATTATTATATTATTATTTTTTGCGTTATCGAAAGTAAAGTAACCGATTTTTTTTTTTGATTTTATAAATATCGATTACGTTAAAAATTTTTGCGGTTATATTAACGTTTATATAACGTAAAGTTATATTAAGTAATTTTAAGGTTAATTTATAAAGTTAATTTTCTTTATTACGGATAAAATAATAAATTTTATAAAATAAATAATAATTTTTTAATTTTTAATTATTAAAAGTAATATAAATAAAACCCGGCGAACGTAATAATATTTTTACGATTTGTTATTTATATTTGTAAAAAGCGTTAATAATAAATATTTTCGTAATAAATGCGGAAATATAAGCATTTTGATTTTTTATATAAGGATTAAAGTATTTAAAAATAATTTATAATTTTTTTTTTCGATAATAATAAATAAATAATTTCTTTCGACGATCCAGTTAATTAAAAAATAACAAAATTATTTTTTATAAAAATTTTTGATTAACGTATTAATAAGGGCTTAATTATAAAGATTATAAATATTAAACTTAAAATAATTGGAAATAAAAAAAAATCGAAATACCTTTTACGTTATTTTCGTACGCGTTTTAGTTTAATTTTAATATTATAATTTCGTTTTTTTTTAAAAGTTATAATTTTATACGCGTAATAAAAGTAATTTATATAATTTTATATATTGCGTATTAAAAAAGCAGTAAGTTTAGGTTTTCGTTTTCGAACGTAAATTTTATATATTTATTTACGTTTTCTGTTACGTTAAATATCGTATTCGAATTATTATAATTATGTAATTATATTTTTTATTTGTTTAAATATCGTAAACCTTAAAAACGCGGCTTAAAGGTAATATTTAAGGTTTTTATTACTAATAATAAACGTTAAATTTATAAAAAAGGGCGGAATAAACGTATTATTAAAGGTAAATATTTCGGAAAACGGCAAAAAGAATTATATATCGTTATTAAGTATAATAATAAGGTTTAAAACGTTATATTTTAAAATTATAATAACGGTAATATATTTATTATAAATTCGAATAATCGTAAATTAATTAAGTTATTACAAAACGCGTATATTATTATATTAATCGAAAAATTTGTAAAACGTATAAATTTAATTTAAAGTTTTTAAACGTTATTAAGCGGATTAATAATAATTATATTAATTTTTTAATAAATAATTAATAAAATAATATAAGGTTTATTTAATTAATAAATATCGGATAAAAAATAAAAAATAATTACATAAGTAATAAATTATTAATATTTTACTTTTGCGATAAATTATACGTTAATTCGGAAAATTAAAAATATATCGGAAACGTATTTAAATTATATAAAATTTAAATATTACGTTTAATAATTTTATTTTTTCGTTAAATAATTTTATTAATAATTTTATTTTTTAATTTATTTAAATTTAATTATATTTTCGAAATTAAAATTAAATAAAATCGTAAAAATAAATAAATTTTACCGTTAAATTATTTTAATCGAAAGTTTCAAAATAATATTATTTTTATTATTATAATTATTATATATTATTAAAAAAGTTAAATTATCGTAAAATTAACATATTTTATATTTTAAATCCGAATAAAAATAATATATTTATTAATATATAATTTATATTTAACGATATAAATATTGCTTTAAGTTAAACCCGGTATTAAAATAACCGTAAAAATTTAAAAATTTTAAATATATTATTTTCGTTATTAAATAATAAATATGTTTAAAGTTATAGGAAAGTAATAAATTAAAATATTAAACGTTTCCGGGTAAATGGGATCTTTTTTATAGCGCGGTAAATAGTTACCTGTTAATATTATTACTTTTATAATTAAGCTTTATTAATAACGGGACCTATACCGTTACGAGGTCCATTTATTATAGATACGATGTCCATCTACGATAGCTTCAAATGGATGGACGTCCATTTCAGGAAGGGCTAAATAGGTAACGTGGGCTTGGCAATTGCGTAATCTACTTTGCAATCCGTGGACTTCGGTAGAATTGCTTAGACCCCTGGCTGCTGGCCCTCGACGATGGCGGCGTTTGTGGCCTGTCCGCGCTGATGATCTTCTAGCAGCTTATGGAGGCTATCGACTCAGACGCGCCGCCGAAACCATGTGTCGGAATTCGGGGGTTCCAAGTGATCAAACCCTATACGAAACCGGCCAGCGCTGATTATACGTTTCCATTATTTATCCCTTGATTAATAATGGAAATAGTGGAATAATATGTGAATAATACGCTTATTTATCAGGTTATTCACGGATACATATAGGGCTGTCATTCCCCAAGCTGTTGCAGGAAATTCATAGCTTTCATATAGTGAATTGACACATCAACGACACACCTTGAGATCCCCCTATTTCTGATTGAGTCTTCCCCTATACACTTTTGCTGGCAAAAATATCCTCGCATTCTCTAGGGTAGCCTCACTATCTGTCGCACCTCCGTCACACAAATTCTTATACCATGCGACCACTTTGACATGATCGGCGGGACAAGCACTGGCGGGACAGACACTGGCGGGTGAGTCGCTGTAGGATTTTCAGTTCGTAATAGACTCGAGCTCAACATAAAGAGAGCTAATGAAACTGATCTCTGACATCGCTACTGTACGTTGATTTTAATTTTGCTCCTGAACAGTTCGTCTCGGGAATGCACGTGATACTTTAGAGTAAGGCAACAAGATTGGGGTTGGTACAGATTGCCCAGGAAAACAGAGAACGAGGAAACACACGGGAAAAGACCATACTGTACACGGACAACCAGGCCGCGATCCGATCGTTAACCAAACCAAAAGGCAAACCTGGAGCCTATCTCCTTAAGGAGATCGCACGACAAGTCCAGGACCTCCGCGCTAACGGGCTAACGGTAAAAATCCGATGGATACCGGCCCATAAAAGCATTCCAGGAAACGAGATGGCTGATATAACGGCCAAGGAAGCAACTGGATGGAGGAGTAACGGCGCGAGCGGCCAAAGAGTAAACCCGCCGGCGGAGCTATATTCATTTAAGGCAACCCTAAAGACATGGACGAAAGCCAAAGCAAAAGAACGTTGGAAATCCAGCTGGCAGAACGAAACAAAAGGCAAAGCAATATATAGGTACCTGCCTGAACCTACAAGCAAGGTCCTCCAATTACATAAAGGCCTTAGCAAAAGATAAAGTGCTATCTTGGTCCAATTACGCACAGAAAAGATCGGCCTGAAAAACTTCCTCTTTAACAAGAACGTCCCGGACATTTAGGATCCAGGGTGCCACTGTAAGGAAGGATACCAAACCGTGGCCTACGTACTCCTAAAATGTAAAAAATTCCAGGAAGTCCGGGACCAGGAACTAGGCCGTATCCCAGAAAAAAGGAAACCTACGCGCAGACTTAAGCAAGCGCAAGTTAGTTATTAAGGCCATTAAGTTCATAAAATAAACCCAGATCCTTGGGCAATGTCAGGATTATGGAACGAACAGGCGAAGCTGAACATTCGGGGATTAAGGTACATGGACCGTAAGATACAATGGCAACAGCCATTCAGAGCCTAAAATTATTTGTACATTAATATACTAAACCACTGTTTACGCGAAATGGCAGCCCCGAGTAAATAAACGGTTGAGGAAAGTAACGGCAGGTAAGGGGACAGCTGGTTGTTGTTTTTTCAAAACAATAGCGAAGTGGGGCGGTCAGGATTATTACCCGGGCCGCGTCGGCTGTTTGACCGACCCTAGCCACCCGGGCATAGCCGCAGTTCAAAATGTGGCTGATAACCGCGTAGGAATAAATTGAATTGAATTGAATTGGGAGTAAGGCGAATTTAAGGACTCGGCCCAATAATGCGCTAATGCTGTTGGCCGCATTAGTTATACTACTATTTAGATCGACGTCCACGGTTAGCATAGCTCATTACAGCCTGCTTATGGACGCACCTCGGATTGGCGTGCGCCGATCCACATCTCCAAGCCACGGCGCGAACATCCATTTACAGTTGGCCGGCAAGGTGCCCGTGGGGGTCGGGATCTAGGTGGGTAGCCAGGATTGTCGGCGCATGTAACGGAGTCTCCCGCATTCCGACCCATTTAGGACCTAGCGTTTCCCTAAAAATCCATACCAAATTTAGGATAGAAAAAAGTCCTAGGCTCCCCTTGGTCGGTACCTGACAGGAACATAAATATTCGGCCTGATACTCAGTAATGCGCAAATTATCACTTTCGGCTGCTATATCATGGGCTGCGACTTGTTCTGTACCTGAGGCGCAAACTGGCACTTCTCGACGCACCTGGTATCTGTTGCTGTGCCGCAGCCTGGCTTCCAGCGAAACACCAACTTCCACCTCAAGCATTTCATTATCCTTATTGAATATCACCCTTACGTTTTTGCTACTTGCCCACTGCCTCCTAGCATCACCGCAGCACGCTGCGAAGTGCTCAAGAGCGCATCCTCTGTTCTGTCCAAGGCAAGATACTTCAGAGCAATCTTCGCGGGAAATTAGATCTGCTGCTTGATTTCTCCATCTTGGCACGATGCCGGCTACCTGGACCCTCACTTTCCTTATCGTGACGGCACTCGCTGTGCGCGTCACAGCGGATGCCGGAGATGACTTCTCCAATAATTTGTTCTCAGATTTGGCGCCGTACGTCTCGCAGTGTGTCTTGTTCAAGTTCCGTGTTAACTTTCTTTTGCGATCAGGCTGCTGGCGCTCTTTGGGGAGCGATTCACGATGCAGTTCATGAGCGAGTCGATGGGCTGGGCCGACAACATAGTATTGGCGATGGCCCCCCTCGGCGTCATTACCATTATCGTCGGAGCTATCAGAGTCGGCGGCCCGTCGTGGCTTAAAGCCATTATTGGAAGGGCCAGAGAAAACCTTGCCGTCGCAGAGGCGGAGCTGATGTCGTCCACGTCAAAGGAAGTCTGCGAACTCTGGAACGGCCGAGGAGTTGTAAGGGTAATGGGCCAAGGGCCGATCCGGGAATTCATCGTCTTATTACCCGAGGGGGAAAATAGTGAGATAAGTTCAGAGACTGATTCAGGAATTGGGATAAAGAAACTGGACGACGTGAAAGAACAGTATTTTCAGGAGTACAGTAAGTAACCGTATCCGCCCTAAGCGGGCCCAGGCTTACCCGGTTAGGTCGCAAGCAAAAACGGGCTCAAAATAACTCCATCGCAGAGGAAGGTGGTGTGCAAAAAGACCTTTTGACCCCCGAGATCGTCATTGTCCGAAACACGGGGGCGGACGCACCAAATATCACCCTTAATACGCATGACCATGTCGGAAGGATGGAACTGCGAATGGTTGCGGTTATCGGGGTTATGCTCCAGCTCGGAGTCCTCATCTACTGCGGATTCGCCACTTACCACCCCGCGCTGGAGCTCCTCAAGGATGGGCTTCCCATCGCTGAATATGCGTTTCCCTGTACCGCAGTCGGAACGTTGATCCTAGTAGGGGGCATGCTGATATGCTCCCACGTAGTGGAGAGCAGCACCGAGGAGGACAGATTTCTGGTTAGAGCTGGGAGGAAGGCTCAAATTGTTTGGCTACAAAGGACCGGGATGGTAAACGACCAGTCTTTCGAGCCGTCGGCGGTTTTCGCAGGGAGCCCACGAACTCTCATTACGACGTCCCGGCGAGCACGCAACATAGACGCAAATAAAGGAGAGAGCTTAGAGATAGGGCAGGTCTTAGAGGAAGAAGAACAGCGGAGGGGAGGGTCGGAATTTTTTCTTGTCTTAGAACTCAAGACAATCGCCGGCACCATGAGCAGCGTCTTGGGGTTCATCGTGCAATTCATCGGTTTGCGTGGGATGCACTGGTCCGCCTCGATCGCCCAGCTCGGCGCAGTTCTCCTTATGACCGTCCTTCGGGCATGGGTCCGTCGCGGGCTTGCGAAACCTCTCGTGTCCCAGCCGCTTCCTTCAGGGTATGAGCTTGATTGGTTTGCGATGACGTTTGGAGATATTGACAAAGCACCTTGGCGGCTTGATACCTCCAACCGTAAGAAGGAAGTTATCAAGGACTGGAAGATCGCGACCGGCGGAGGTCCCAAGACGTACAAGAAACTGGAGCAGACGGGTAAGGATAACAACGCCAGCTCCAAGGCGCATAAAGTGATGATAATACGGAGAGATTTGGGACGGCTAGCTCAATGGCATGGTCCCGCATCTGCAGAAGCCCTCGCCCTCGCAAGGGCAATCGAAGTCACGATGGATGCTTTATTTAGCGACTTAAAAGGTCCCTTGACCTGGTCTCTTAACGCTCACTACGCCAAATCGAACGCCCATTCAATCGATTTCCAATTAGAGCGACAAAACGGGAAATGGAAAGTATTATCAGACGCGATCGAAGCAGCGCTATCGTTGTGGCTCTGTTCCGTTGATGAACAGGAGCGGGGCCAATTTCAACAGGAGCAGGAAAGGCAAGCGACTCAGAGAAAGCCTCCCGAAGGAGACGCATGGCTGCGCGCCAAAGGGTCGCCTGCGAGGCGAAGCCTGCGACTTCTGGGCCCAGAGAACCAGGCCCTTCGCCGAGATTTCGGGTGGTGGATACCACGTGATACAGCAAGAGTCTTGAAAATCGAAGAAGACAAGGAGGGCGCACTGGAGGTGGAAAATCACAGAATTGTGGGCTGTGGCAGGCAGCAGGCAGAGGGAAAAGGAGAGGAATCTAATTCCAACAGCACACCTCAACTGGAAATGCATTCAACTCGATATAAGAGCCAGGATACCAGCTTCGAACTGCCCAACGTCAGTAATGATGTGGACGCGGGAAATGCCCTCTTGGCGACAGAGTCGTACGACCCCTTGCAGTTGCTGTATGCCCAAGACTTATTCGCGGCTTTCATGTCGGCCACAGCCAAGACATTGGAGCATTCTATCAAGGGCCCAACTGACATACGGCCCGAGGATACTAGCGGCGTCGATGCCTGGAAATCCTTTACGCTCCGGAATGATCAGCTATCGGCAATGGTCCACGAGGTGCATAACACGGGACTTGGAAGTCTTGACCAGATCTACCTAAGCATCATCCCATCGCTGAGCATGGCGCAGAAGCTTCCAGAACCTGACAAGATTATTACACTGGCGCGAGAACGTGCTAAGCCACACGAGCGGGCTCAGCATTGGAAGCAAGCGGGGGACACATATTTGTGGCTCTTCAGAACAACAAAATCGTTTCCGCCAGAAAGTAACATGTTTACTAAGGCTACAGCTGTGCTAATGGAGTATTTAAGGACACTTACTTTAGCTATCGAATTGAGGGAACATCAGCACTACGAAGAAAGAGATATTAAAGGGCTAAAGGACATTAAATGGAGCCTTGAAAAAGAACTGAGAAGTGTCGATGGCCGCATCCTATCAAGCCTCATGACGTTATATAAGAAGCAGGGGCGAGAATGGAAGTGCGGCCTTGTGCAAGAAACCGGGTCTGCTGGGAACGCAAATTACCAACTAACGTTTGCTTCCACAAAGGCGCATGAACTCGCCCAATCTCAAGACTTGACTGTCCATGAAATGTTTGAAACGGCTCAAGAAGGTGGAAAGGATGTGAATCGGAAAGATATCCTCGATTGGACGCGGCTCCATTATGTTGCGGCGGAGGGGCAGACGCATGCTGTTATGGAACTGCTTGAGCAACAAGCAGATATTAATGCCCGAGACTTCGTGGACTGGACACCATTACACTACGCCTGCCAGCACGATTATATTTCAACCCTACAGACTCTCCTCCGTGAAGGCGCGGAACTTAACGTGCAAGGCAGAAATGGAGTGGCTCCGCTACACTGTGCAGCAACGAGCGGTCATGTCGATGCGGTCAGGACGTTAATTGAAGCGGGGGCGGCTCTTGACGTTCTGGACGCCTCAGGAAACACGCCGTTACACTGGGCTGCATATAAAGGACATAAGGACGTCGTTGAATATCTACAGCAAGACGCAAATAAGAAGCTGCGGGATAATAACGGCCAGACAGCCTTGCATCTAGCAGCAATAGCGGGAATGGAGGAAACAGTTAAGCTGCTTGTTAGGGCAGGCGCTGACAAGGAAGCTAAGGACCGTGGTGGGAGGACGCCGCTGCACGGGGCTGCCGAGGCCGGGCACGAAGCTGTCGTGAAGTTCCTCGTCGAAGAGGGCGCCGACAAGGAAGCTAAGGACCTTGATTTTGGGCGGACGCCGCTGCACGGGGCTGCCGAGGCCGGGCACGAAGCTGTCGTGAAGTTCCTCGTCGAAGAGGGCGCCGACAAGGAAGCTAAGGACCGTGGTGGGAGGACGCCGCTGCACGGGGCTGCCGAGGCCGGGCACGAAGCTGTCGTGAAGTTCCTCGTCGAAGAGGGCGCCGATAAGGAAGCTAAGGACAATTTGGGGATAACGCTACTACAGCTTTTAAAATAGCATCAAGCGATAAGACAGTACAGATCTGGTTAGCCGTTACAGGCGATTGTTTATGAATAGCTAATCTTGGCACCGTTTCTTGGAGCTTATCTTTTGATAAAGAAAGCCAGTTTTTCCTTACCGATACAGGTATTTGTGACGGCCGGTTCCATGTGGGTCCGATTAGGAGCTGGGGCTACGATTAGCCGAGTTTTCGGCTGGGACTTTGTCAGAGTTTTCGACGTCAGCGACCTGTTCTGAAGTTCCTTCCTTTCTTTGTCGAATATCGTTAGGTTAATGAGTGTACATTAGAATGTCTTGATTCTTCAATTATGCTCGCCATGACAGTATTATCTCCAACCAGTAAAAGCTACCAATGCTGTTAACAGATCTTTCGCACCACCTGCTATAGCCTTAACCGACCATGGACGAGGCCATCGCCTCGGCTACGGTCTCAGTACGGATCGTTGCTGGATTGCTTTATATGGAAACAACTTATTCTGGTTGCCAGTAAATTTTCGACCGTTCCGTTCTGCGGTGTCTGGTCCTATCGTAGTGATCGGCTGTAGCTCGGGAAAAGTCAATATCATACGGTTTTCCGCAGAAGGGCTATTATAACTTCTATTTAGCCCTTGATTTCTAGCAGAGCTTGTAAATATATTCTATATTTCTAATATCTTTGCAAAAGAGGGTCCTAGGGGAGCTGGTTGATTTATATTTAAGAGTTGGCCTCTTTTGGAAAGTTCGAGAACGCTCGAGAATTCCGGGCCGTGCGATGATTTAATTAGTGCTGCCTCGCTTCCCGGATAAGCTTAACTGAACGTACCGTGTAAGCGCCAAGACTTTAAAAAGGTCCGTATGCTGAGACTTTCCAAGAAGTAATAGGGTGGAAGCCGATTTCGTTATCTACTATGGTATCAGCAGGGTAGTAAAAATCCGCTACTAATATCAGTAAGTGGAGCTACTAGTAAATACTGACAGTTACTAACAGTAACTGATATCATTAAAAAATTAACTTTTTCATTTTTAAGGTTATAAACCTGATTTAAACTGGATTAAAAGGTTTTTTTTTAGTAAATACTAATACTAATACATTTTTATAAAAAAAGTAGGGATATTAATTTTATATATATTTAAAAACATTTTAATATAAATTATACCCATCGAAATATATAAAAGTAGAAGGATTATTATAATCAGAACTCTAAAAAATTTAGCAAAATTCTAGCTTTTAAAAAAATATAATTACTTTTATATAACACTTAATATAACGTAACGTACCACACCACTAAGCGCAATATACCAATAAGCGCAATACTTTTTAGCACTTTACAATAACAAATTCAAATAACTTAATAACAACATATCGCATTAATTCAAATTAATCGGATTTTTCTTCGCTAGACGTATCTACAACTTTTATACAAGTACGCGCATTATGTCCAGGCTTGCCGTAAACGTTACATTTCCGTTCCTTAGTTTTAACTTTCTTGCGACGACCTTTTCCAGCTGCTGTTAGCTGCATTTTTTTACTACCTCCTTTTTTTTGGGCTAAAAAAGCTTATCTCTTTTATATAGTAAATGTTCTTCCTTTTTAAAAATGTTTATTTTTGGTCTTACGACGTTTACTTAAGATATGGTTCGTTTCGTATAATTAAGTAGCTTTTTCCCAGAGAAAAATATTTTCGTATAAAAGTAACAAGTAACTTTTGGTTAAAAGATTAACCGATTTAACTATTTTAATTAACGAGCTATTCTGTTAATTTCTAATTTTTTTTTGCAAATAACGCGATTACCGTATTACTTCCTTAATATTTTTAAGGGTTTTTGCGGGCGGGGAGCGAATAGAACCGGCGGAGGTTAGCGGGAAGACGGTCGGCGTAGGCACAATTAAAAAAACCTCTAATTCGGAAAAAACATTATTAAAATTAAATAAAACAAATCCAGATTTGATATTATCGGACGTTATGGCAACTTGGAACGCGTCGTAAAAGCCGGCGAAGAAATCTTTTTTGGCAATATAGGTATAATGGCGTCGTATTAAATTTTCGATATAGCGCAAATAAGTACGTTTTAAAACATAAAAACAAGATATATTAAAAGGTTAAAGCCGATGCGAAAAATGCGGTATTAAAATTTAAGAAATTTTTTTCCTGTTATAATAATAAATAGCGGTATAACGTACTACACCACCGAGTCGGCTGCACCACCGAGTCGGCTACTTTTTGGCACCTCGCAACAATTAATCTAAATAACTTAACTACAATACCCCAAATCAACTTAAATTAATCGAATACTTTTTTGCTAACTATATCTACAGCTTTTAAACAAGTGCACGCATTATAACAAGGCTTGTTGCGGACGCCATATTGCCATTCCTTCCTGCCAATCCGCCCGCAACTGTCAGCTAGCAGGGGGTGCGCTAGCACCTCCATATACGGAAAGGCTCCCTCTGATCGGAACTCATATATTCCGTGGCTAGTCTCCATATAAACTGCAGTAAGCGATTTAAAGCACCTGCAACTAGTCATCAATACAACATAACTGATATCCCCTATATCCGACAATTAAAAATCTTATCCGCTAAATTTGCGTTATTATCAATTAATCAGCTATTACTAAAACGGTATAGGTAGTACATTAATAAAAATTATTAATATACTTTATTATTTAAAATGGCGACCAGTACGTCAACGTTAACGTCCTCCGTCATCTACAAGGAACCTAAAAACTGGAATCGCTTCAAAGGCGAATTCGAAACCAAAGCGTATACGTTCGAAATTTGGAACTATATAAATCCTAATCAGGACAACCCATAACTTATCAAACCTATTAAACCCGATATAACCTTTTATCTAAAAAAACGAATTCGCTAAACGACTATACAGGTAGCCAGTTTATTTACCGAAGGAACCTTACAAATCGAAAAAGTCGATTATATAAGTTATCCGACAAATATCTTTAAGATAACGACCAAAGGCAGACAAGTTTATATACAGGAATATACGGCTTATACTTACGAAGATCGAAAATACGATACCTTTCGTAAAAGCGTTATCGACCTTACGAAATAAGTTCTGAAATTTGTATCTTTAGCGATCAAAAAATAAGTTTCCTTCCGAGAAAGAACTTACGGAAATAGTACGCCGCTTTGGCCGAAACCGGCAAGGTATATAACAGCAGGCTTATAAACAACACCTAACGGGAATACCGTAAAAGGCTGAAGCAAATTTCCAAATCGGCAAAAAGCTAAACGAATAAATCGTAAAATAACAAAAAGTAATAGCTTAAGGACGACGTTATGGCGTCTTAAAAACGAAGATAATAACTATATAAGCTAACGACTTATATATAGTTATAGTTCTAATTATGGGATCCTAAATATTTACCTTCCAAATGGTAAAAAAAAAACCGAAATCGATAACGATACGATTAGTTACCAAAAGGTAGCTGCCAGCCTTTTGAGTTATTGGATTATGATTTATCTTTTATTTATATTATTACAAAATATTAAAAGAGCGCTTTTAACCTTTTAAAGGACTTTTATAAGCTTTTTTAATTAAAATAATCTTAATTAAGACGATATTAAGGATATTAACTCTTAATAACGAAAAAGAACCTTAGGACGTAAATCGAGGCGTAATAGCCGTAAAGGTTCTAATACGGACCGAAATAACAAGCGAAAGCGTTAAGAATTAAATACGTAAAATATTTGTTATAAGGCCTGCTTAAACCTTTTCTATATATTATCTTACTACTTTTATGCATTCCCTAATAAAGCTTTACCATATTTCCGCTTTAACGATCGGATAATTACATTCGTCCAAAATCGAATTGTTTCCGATCAATCTTTTAAGGAAAAAATTAACCGTTTATTAAAGTCCATAAAAAAGCTAAACATTTAAAAAACCGATTAACTTTTATAAAAAGTAAGGTAAATCCTAACGTACTTTTTGATTTCTGATTAACGTAACGTAAAAAACGTTACGTTTTACCCCTTAAGGAATTCGTCCATTTTGAACTTAAGGATTACGATATATATCTTTAACCTTATTAACAAGTTCCTGAATTTTAAACCAACCGTATAAGGTAACGGAATATACGCAAGCGACAGTTTCGTACCGATTAAAAAGTACGAAAAAGTTAATATGTTACTTCGAAGTCCTAGTAATACGAAAGCGTTACGTCTGTACGACGTAGCATATTGTAAAAACTTCGTATATAACCTGGTATTTTTCCGGCAACTCCGGAAAAAAGGGTACTAATAAAACAACAAAAGAACCAATAACTTTATTCGAAATAAATACGATTAAGTAGTTGTTACGTTAATAAATAAGTTTAATCAATTCGTCCTGGAAGATATTAACGTAATAATTACCCATACAGCCTTAGTAACCTATAAACAAAACGTTAATTTATATATAACGAAACCACCACGAATCGGTAACGGTACGATATAGCACCTAAGACTAAAACATTTAAGGCCTAAAGTAATTGCCCAATTACAGTCTTATATAAAAAGAATACGCTTAAAGGGTCCTATAATAGTCGAATGCTAAGTATGTAGCAAGATAAAGGCCAAGAGGTTAATACGCCGCGAGCCGAAAAAGGGAGCTTCCCGATCAGGATAGCGAATCGCCGTCGACTTCACAAACTTCGAAAAAGACCTTAAAAAGTATAAATACGTTATATTTGCGACCGATAAGTATTTAGGTTTCATTTAAGATATTTACTTCAAAAATCGAAAGCAAGATATATTAATTACGGCGTTCCAATACCTCCTAAAGGTCCTAAAGAACCAAGATAAGGTTTTCCTATAGGTAATCGAATGCAATAACGAAATTTTGAAAAATTATTAACTTCGGAACATGTTCTAGTCGCTTCCTTTTAATATCAGACTTAAACCTTTAACACCGCATACCTAAGCCCAAAACGGGGATACAAAGCGTTTAAAGGGTATAATAAAAGAAAAAACGATTACGATACGAAATAACGCTAAATTACCTTCGTTTTTAATCGTATATATCCTTAAAGCGGCAATATATTTATATAACCGTATATCTAAAAACGTACTTTTTTGGCAAAACTTATACAAAGTTTACTATATTTACTTAACGTACAAAAACGGCGTTATAATACTTAATCGAAAGCCCTAACAAGCCTACCTGTAAGCATATAACTATATAGCTTACGTTATGATAGCTGCCGCCATAAAGAAAAAGCAAAGACTTTAAAAACTAAATCCTAAATCATAAATAGGCTATTTCGTTAGCTACCGATTTACGAATATTTACGAAATTTAAAACTTATTAATCAATAAGGTTATCGCCATTCGAAACGTATAATTTAACGAAAAAGCTACCTTTTTAAATAATATTAAAAATTTAAAAGATAACCTTTTATACGTTACAAAAAAAGAATTACAAAAGCTATTCCGACAAATAAAAATACCTAATCAGGCTAATAACAATTACATACTTTCGTAAAAAAAAGATAAAAACTTAAACGGAATAATTTAGTTACCGGCTAAATAAAAAAAATAAATCTAAAAAGGTATTAACGTAAAAAGCGCATAAAATAAAACAAAATAAGCCTATTTTTTAAAAATTAATTACCTTTATACGACCGTTATGTTCGAGCTACTTTTGTCCCTTAAACTATCATCTTTACTAGCGTTTGCCTTAATAACTGTTACGATAATTGCGTCGACGGAAAAAATCGAAGTAGCCTTAAATTCTCTTTATATTATTCAACCTAAAATAACGGTAAAAAACGAAAGCACCTTACGGAAAATCGGCGTAAGCCCTTTATACGTTCCGTACCAAAAAGGTATTATTAAAAACGACTATAGGATATAAAAAACCGCATTTAATGCAAAACGTTTAGCCCTTTCTGTTAATACGTACGATAACCGGCCGGTAAACTACGGAAATTTAAGGAAGTTAATTACCCGAAATACGCGTTACCTTAATCGGGAAAGCTATAATACCTTGGCATATAAAAAAGTATTTAAGTTACAAAACCGGGTATATAAACGTAATTTACCGTTACCGCCGCGAGGCTATAAAAAGTTAAGTACATACCCGTTAAGGGAAATATTCCGTAAAACCGAAAAAGCTTACTTATAAAGCTATAAAGAAATAAAATCCTGGGAAGTTATTAATTAATTTTCCAAAAATACTAAAAGGAAATAAGTTTTAAGGTATATATAAGTATACGTTTACAAGTTCGATAAGTATGGCTGGCTATAAAAATATAAGGCCCGTTTCGTCGTACGAAGCGATTAATAGTTAAAAAAAGCTTATAACGATATATACGTATCCATATTCGCTAAAAGGTCGTTTCGAGCCCTGATCGTTATTACGGCTAGGTTTAACCTAAAACTTAAACAATATAACGTTATAAACGCCTTCGTTAACGCGAATTTACCTTACGAAATATATATAAAAACGCCCTTAGGATATCCCTAACGTAAAAAGATTTTCTTAATCAGAAAGGCATTATACGAACTAAAGGAATTACCTTTGTTATGGCAGAAGGACTTTACTGGAATACTTAAAAAGCTAAGGCTTAACCCCGTTCCTTACGAACCCTGTTATTTTATTTATCAAAAGGTACTTATCTTTTTCTTTATAAACGATATTATTATAACGTACCGCAAGAACGATAAAGGCCTCGCCGATCAGTTAATCCAATAAATACGGAAACGGTATACCTTTATAGGGGTTGGGGACCTACAATGGTTCCTCGGCATCGAAATAATTAAAGATAGGGTTAACAGAAAAATCTGGCTATCCTAATCAAACTTTATAAATAAGCTGGCTAACCTAGTTCCAAAAAAAAGTTTAAATAACCTTCCAAATACGTTAATAATAAACGTCGAATTATTGCCAAATCCTAATCTAGCCCATCCAAGTTCCGTTAATAAATACCAAAAAAAGATCGGTTCTATTTTAAACGTTGCAGTTAATATACGACCTGATATATTATTTACAGTATCCCGACTCGCCCGATTTAACCTAAACCCTAACAACGTATATTACAAAGCTGCTAATCGAATTATATTATACCTAATCGGAACTAAAACTTTAACGTTGCAATTCGGGGGTAAAAATTTATTGGATACCTGGAATGACGCCTTTTTCGCAGACAATACGATTAATCGAAAAAGCTTCCAAGCGTATATTATGAAATTATTTAAAAAAGTGATAAAATAACGGGCAAACAAGCAAGATATAGTAACTAATTTTATAATAAAAACGGAATTATTATCCTTTACTTAGGCCGCAAAAAAGGCCTTATTTAACTTTCGACTAATTAAAAAGTTTAAAGTTAACCTAGATATAGAACCGTTAAATATGTAATGCAATAATTAACAAATTATACGGCTTATTAACGCCGACGTCGCCCTGTTACAAACAAAATTGTAGCATATAGATATATATAATTATTGGTTACAAAAAGCCGTAAAAAAAGACTTGATCAGAATAGATTATACGCTTACGGGCGATATGTTAGCTGATGGATTAACTAAAGCCCTATTACGTAAACCTTTCAAACATTTCAAAAAGCAATTAGGATTAATAGATATTACAGAAACCTTCGAACGGCGGAGGAATACCTTACGAATGATTTCAAAGGAGGAATTGGCTGATCAGAAGGAATCAATCGCCGGAGGAAAGGTGGAATGGAAAGCTATGGCTTTAGGAAGTAATAGGTGTGACGTAACGCCGTAACTGCGTTAAGGCGTTAAGGGGGTGTGTCAGCTAGCAGGGGGTGCGCTAGCACCTCTATATACAGAAAGGCTCCTTTTGATCGGAACTCATATATTCCGTGGCTAGTCTCCATATAAACTGCAGTGAGCGATTTAGAGCACCTGCAACTAGTCATCAATACAACACAACTGATGTCCCCTATATCCGACAGCAACCGATTAATTCTTAACGTATCCAAGCTAATATTACCCCTATTTCGTACGACCCAAAGCCGAACGACTAGATAATTATTCTCGACCGAATCTTTAACCTATATACGCGAATATTTCTTGTCCAGCTTTAATACGTTGAAGATATACCTCGGAGAACGTGTTATAGAACGCGTTGGGAACGCGTTGGGAACGCGTTGGGAGGTATAGGGGGTCCGTGCGGGGCGTCTTGCGGGGCGTATAGCAGGGCGTGTAGTAGGTCGTATGGCAGGGCGTATCGGGCTTGATTTCGTAACAACTTGGAACCTACGCAATTAGATAATTAAAACAAACGTTTTTTAAAAAGAGGAATATTTGCTATATAAGATAAAGACGTCTTTTGGCTGGCAGAAAGGTTATAACAAAAAATTGTTGCTAATAGTTGCTGGAAATAATCGGTCGCATATAGATTGGGAGGAAGAAATGGCGATATAGCGTCTATAGCAGGCCTTGATGTAATGCGTGCATTTGTCGAAAAGCTATAGATATAGTTAGCAAAAAAGCATTCGATTAATTTAAGTTGATTTAAGGTGTTATGGTTAAGTTATTTGGATTAATTGTTGCGAAGTGCCAAAAAGTGGCCGACTCGGTGGTGTGGTACGTTAACTTAACTTTAAAAATTAATAACCTGGATAATTATAACTTATTTTTTATTTCTTTATTACGTTTATTTAAGTTTTTTACGTTTTTCGGCATTAGTAATTATTATACCCGTTATTATAAAAAGCTTTATCAAAAATTCGGTTTTGTTAAAATTATAAATATGCTTTTTTGGGATACCGTATTTCGTAATTATAACCCGAATAAGCTCGAATTATTTGCAAAATATTTTTAAAATTTCAGCTAAAATCTGTTAATAATCGATTTTCTGATTTAAACGTATTTAAAGTTTTTTTTGCTGTTTAACAAATTTCGACGCCTAGTTAATTTTAATACGTTTTATAACGCGTTAAGTAAGTAATAAATTGGCCATATCTTTAACGTACTAAAGCCGGACAAAAAACGCTTGCGTATTTAAGTTAAGGATTCGGTCGACAATCGATTTTTTTTCGGTCGGCGTCAATTTCTGCAAAAAAAGGCAATATCGGCTCGGGCGCGTTTACCGGTAAAACGGTATGCTAAGCTAAAAGATAAAACTTTATAAATAAAATTAAGCCTTTTATAACTAAGTTTCGGGTTTCGTTTTTTAACCTGAATAACTAGGTTTATTCTTACTTTTTTGTAAGGCGTTATATATTGTGGTTATCAAAAAATAAGCAATTAAAGATATGTTATTAAAATAGCTGAAAAAAGTGTTACGCTTATTAGTATATTGCGCTTACTAGTGTAATACGTTTTACTAAAAATAAAAATTTAAGATAATAATTATTCTTTTATTAATAGCAAAACAAATTTGAAATACTTTATATATCTTTAAAATTAACGGAATTTGTATAATATTATATCGTTAAAATTATAAATATATAATTAATATTTACTTAAAAACCTTTTATTTATTTATTTTTAACTTTAGTTTTTAAAATATTTATATAATTTAACGTGCTACATATATAAGCGAAAGATACATATAAGCGAACCACTTTTCTAGCTATTTAACAACATATCTTTAATTACGCACTTTTTAACAACTACAATATAGAACGCCTTACAAAAGAAGCGAAAATGAACCTAGCTATCTAAGCTAAAAAACGAAACCCGAAACTTAGTTACAAAAAGCTTAGTTTTGCTTATAAAGTTCCGTATTTTACTTTAGTATACCGTTTTACCGGTAAATGCGCCCGAGCCGATATTATCCTTCCTTTGCAGAAATTAACGCCGACCGAAAAAAAATCGATTGTCGACCGAATCCTTAACCTAAATACGCGAACGTTTTTTATCCGGCTTTAACATGTTGAAAATATAACCAATATATTACTGGCCTAGCGCGTTACAAAACGCGTTGGAATTAATTGGGCGTCGAACTTTATTAAACGGCAAAAAAAGCTTTAAACGCGTTTAAATCGGAAAATTAATTATTAACAAATTTTATCCGAAAATCTAAAAGCATTTCGCAAATAGTTCGAACTTATTCGGGTTACAATCGCGAAGTACGGCATCGCAAAAAAGGATATTTACAACTTCGACGAAACTAGGTTTTTAATAAGGCTTTTTATAATAACGAATATAATAATTACTAATGCCGAAAAACATAAAAAACCTAAATAAACGCAATAAAGGAATAAAAAATGGGTTACAGTTATTTAAGTTATTAATTTCCAAAATTAAGTTATGCTGCTATTTGTTATTATAATAAGGAAAAATCATTTTAGGTTCTAATACCACGATAACCTATTACCAGCAGCCGATTAAAAAATTATATTAAGTAATAATAACTAAATAACAAATAAATTGGATTTCGAATAAATCCAACATTTTAACAAACATATTCGAACGCGTACGAAAAGTTCGAAACGTTTCCTTATCCTCGACGGCCATAAAAGCTACTATTCGATAAAATTCGAAAAATACTACGCTAATAACAACATTATTACGCTTTATATACCCGCGCATTTTTCGTATCGGCTTTAACCTTTTAATGTATCTTATTTTTCTGTTTTAAAACGCGCTTATTCGCAGTACATCGAAAACCTAATATAACGCTATTATACCCACATTGCTAAAGAAGATTTTCTTGCCGGCTTTTACAACGCGTTCCAAGCTACCATAACGTCCGATAATATCAAATCTGGATTCGTAAAAGTTAGTCTTATTCCATTCGATCCTAATAACGTTCTTTCCGAATTAGAAGTTCCTTTAGTTATGCCTACGCCGACCGTCTCCCCGTTAACCTCCGCCGGTTTTATTTTACTTCCCGTAAAAACATTTAGAAATATCCGTAAAGCAACAAAACAAAGACGATACTTGCAAAAAAAAATAGAAATTATTAAGGTAACTCGCTAACAAAAATACTTTAACCGGCTAAACTTGTAACAAAAAGTTATATATTACTGTTGCATAAAGCTGCTCTTCTCCAGGAAAAAAAACGTCCAATTGCGCAAAACGAATTATACTTTAAGCAAACGTTATAGGATTAAAAATAAACGTTTTCAAGAAGGAGAAATACTTACTATACAAAAGAAATAAGCTCTTCTGGCCCAAAAAAAGGAGGTGGTAAAAAAATGCAGCAACAGCAGCTGGGAAAGGTCGTCACAAAAAGGGTTAAAACGAAGGAACAGAAATATAACGTCTGCGGCAAGCCCGGATATAATGCGCGTACTTGTAAAGAAGTTGTAAATACATCTAGCTAAGAAGAATCCGATTAATTTAAATCAATGCGATATGTTATTGTTAAATTATTTGAATTTGTTGTTACGGAATGCCAAAAAGTAGTTCGCTTATATATATCTCTCGCTTATATGTGTGGAACGTTATATAAAAATATTTTTAAAATATTTTTATTATAATAAAAAATTTAATTAAGAAAATATTATATAGATTAAAAAAGTTATTATTGCTTTAAAAAAAATTTATTAAAATATTTTAAATTTTAGAATTTAGTCCCGTTTTTTTTATAAACCTTATTATTTTATTTATGAAAAGATACTTATTTTTTTAAACGATATCGTTACAGCATACCGTAAAAAATATTAAAACCTCGTTAATTAAGTAATTTAGCAGTTAAGAAAGCGATATACTTTTATAAAAGAAAAAGATTTATAATAATTTCTAAGAATCGAAATAATTAAAAAAAAATAAAAAATAGCTTTTTTAATTTAACTTTATAAATAAATAAATTAATTGAATTTTAAAAATAGTTTAAATAATTTCCCAGATATATTAATAACAGACGTCGAACTATTGCTAAATTTTAATTTAGCTTATTTAAAGTTTATTAACAAATACCAAAAAAATCGGTTTTATTTTATACGTAAAAGTTAATATACGATCTAATATAGCTTTTACGGTATTTCGATACGCTCGATTTAACCTGAATTTTAACAACGCGTATTACGAAGCTGCTAATCGGGTTATATTATACTTAACCGGAACTAAGATATTACCGTTACAATTCGAAGGTAAAAATTCGTTAAATATTTAAAGCAACATTTTTTTCGCAACTAATATGATCAATCGAAAAGCTTTTAAATTTATGTTATACAGTTATTTAAAAAAGTAATAAAATAACGGGCAAATAAACAAAATATAATAATTATTTCTATAATAGAAGCTGAATTGTTATTTTTTACATAAGTTATAAAAAAGCCTTATTTAATTTTGGATTGATTAAAAAATTAAGAATTACTTTAAATATAAAACCGTTAGCGTCTCGGATAAGCGCACGGAACAAATAAGTAAGCGGGACACTTTTTAGCACTTCCTAACTATGCATCTAAATAACTTAACTATAACATCTTAAATTAACTTAAATCATTGAATGCTTTTTTGCTAACTATATTTATAGCTTCTCGACGGATGCACGTATTATATTAAAGCTTGTTACGGACGCCATGTTGCTATTTGGTCCTTTTAACCCGTCTGTAACCGATTAGTCTTTAATGCGTCCAAGCCAGTATTACCTCTAATTGGTTAAAATCGAAGCCGACCGACAAGAAAACGTTTATCAGCCCAATCCTTAACCTATATACGCGAGCATTTCTTGTCCGGCTTAATACGTTAAAGATATACGTCGAAAAACGTGTTAGAGAATGCGTTAAGAGCGCGTTGGAAGCGGGTTTAAGGGTATGGGGAGTCCGTTCGGGGTCGTTTCGCAGGATGTGTAGCAGGGCGTATAGCAGGGCGTATCGAGCTTAATTTCGCAATAACTCGAAACTTACGTAATTATACGATTAGAACAAACGTTTTTCGGAAAGAAAAATATTTGTTATAGAAGATAAACAAGTTTTTTTAGCTAGTAGAAAGGTTATGGCAAAGAATTATTGCTAACAGTTGCTAGAAGTAATCGGTCGCATATGGATTAGGAAGTAAAAACTGGCAATATAGTATCCATAATAAGCCTTGATATAATGTACACATTTGGAAATAAGCTGTAAATATAATTAGCAAAGAAGTATTCGATTAATTTGAAGTAATTTAATGTGTTATGGTTTAGTAATTTAAGTATGTTGTTAAAGGGTGCCAAAGAATGTTCCGCTCGCTTGTTTATCACGTTCGCTTATTCGAGACGTTAAATATATAATATAATAATTAATAAATTATTCGATTTATTAATGCTGACGTTACTTTATTATAAACGAAATTACGATATATAAATATATATGAATATTAATTACGAAAAACTGCAAAAAGGAATAGAATTATAATAAATTATATGTTTACAAGCGATATATTAAGTAATAGATTAATAAAAGCTTTATTATAAAAAGATTTTAAGTATTTCAAAAAATAATTAAAATTAATAAATATTACGAAAGCTTTCGATCGGCGGAACAAGAACCTGTAAATAATTTCAGAAATAGAATTAGCTGATTAAAAGGAATTAATCGCCGGAAAAAAGGTAGAATGGAACACTGCGGCCTTAAAAAGTGATAAAGTGTGACGGTTAACGCCGTAACTGCGTCGAGGCGTTAAGGGGGTATGTTAGCTAGCAGGGGATGCGTTAACACTCCCAAATACAAAAAGGCTCCCTCTGATCGGAAAATATATGCTCCGTAGCTAAACTACTTTAAAGATCAGTACGCGTTACTAGAATGCACGCAACAAGCCAATTAATACAACACAACTGATATTCCCTATATCTGACATATATAGTAACAGAAACAGACCTGTATTTCAATCTACGCTGGATATCATATACTAAACGGGCTTCTTTAAAAGCATACTAGCTAAAAAGACGGGCGCGTTGCGCCCGTAATTTTTCAGCTTTAGTTCCAAGCAAAATATACATAAATAGGTTGTACGTATTTGTATATAACTTTATCAAAAAAGATTAACGGAATTAATACTTATTTCTTTTTTTTTTTTCGTACGGATTTGCAAATATATAACGTAAGCATATAAATTAAATAACGTTAATAATTTATGCGTATAATAAAAATATAAAATTTATTAATATCTTTTTTTACGTAATTATTATAATTAATTTCTTTTTTTTCTTAAATTACTTTAAAAATAAATACGAATAATTTAAATTATTTACAACTTAACGTATAACGTGCTACACGGTTAAACGGAACACACGATTAAGCGGGACACTTTTTTAGCTATTTCAACAACACATTTTTAATTGCCCATTTCTCAACAACCACAATATGGAGCGCCTTATAAAAAAAACAAGAATAAACCTAGCCATTCAAGCTAAAAAAAGAAATCCGAAACTTAATTACAGAAAGCTTGGTTCTATTTATACAGTTCCCCATTTGACCTTAAAGGCCCGATATTACGGTAAATACGTTCGAACCGATATTATTCCTCCCAAGCAGAAATTGACGCCGACCGAAAAAAAATCGATTATCGACCGAATCTTTAACTTAAATACGTAAGCGTTTCCTGGCCGGCTTCAACACGTTAAAGATATGGCCAATTTACTGCTAGTTTAACGGGTTACAGAACGCGTTAGAATTAACTGGGCGTCGAGGTTTGTCAAACGGCAAAAAAAATTCCAGACGCGTTTAAATCGGAAAATCGATTATTAACGGGTTCTATACGAAAATCCAAAAAACGTTTCGCAAATGGTTTAAATTTGTTCGGACTATAATCGCAAAATATAACATTGCAGAAAAGGATATTTACAACTTTAACGAAATTGGATTTTTAATAAGGCTTTTTATAACAACGAGCATAGTAATTACTAATACCGAAAAATGTAAAAAACCTAAATAAACGCAATAAGGAAATAAAAAATAGGTTACAGTTATCCAGATTATTTAATTCCCAAAGTTGGGCTATGCCGTTATTTGTTATCATGGCAGGGAAAAATCATTTTGAGTCCTAATACCGTAATAACCCACCGCCAGTAACCAATTGAAAAATTACATTAAATAATAACGTACCAGACAAGCTCGCGAGCCGGATAAGCTCGCGAGCTAATTTTTGGCACCTCGCAACAACCAACCCAAATAACTCAACCACAACACATCAAATTGATTCTAATCAATCGAATACTTCTTTGCTAACTGTCTCTACAGCTTCTGGACAAGTGCACGCATTATATCAAGGCTTGTTGCGGATGCCATGTTGCTATTCCTTCCAGCCAACCTGCCCGTAACCGACTACCTTTTAACGCGTCCAAGCTAGTATTACCCCCATTTCGTACGACCTAAAGCCGACCGATTAGATAATTATTTTCGACCGAATCCTTAACCGAAATACGCGAGCATTTGTTGTCCGGCTTTAATACGTTGAAGATATACGTCGGAAAACGTCTTATAGGATGCGTTAGAAGCGCGTTAGAAGCGCGCTGGAGGGCATGGGGGGTCCGTGCGGGGTATCTCGCGGTGCGTCTCGCGGGGCGTATGGCAGGGCGTATGGCAGGGCGTATCCGACTTGATTTCGCAATAACTCGAAACCTACGCAATTACACGATTAGAACAAACGTTTCCCAGAAAGATGAATACTTGCTATATAGGATGAACAAGTTCTTTTAGCTAGCAGAAAGGTTGTGGCAAAGAATTGCTGCTAACAGCTGCTAAAGCTGGGCGGTTGCGGGCGGGTTAGCAGGAAGAAATGGCAATATGGCGTCCGCAATAAGCTTTGATATAATACGTGCACTTGTTTAAAAGTTGTAGATACGGTCTGCGAAAGAGAATACGATTGATTATAATCAATTTGATGTGTTGTGATTAAGTTATTTGGGTTGGTTGTTGCGAGGTGCCAAAAGTTGGCTCGCGAGCTTGTCCGGCTCGCGAGCTTGTCTGGCACGTTAATAACTAAACAATAAATAAATTAAGCCTCGAATAAATTCAGCATTTTAACAAATATATTCGGACGCGTACGAAAGGTTTGAAACGTTTCCTTATTTTCGACGGCTACGAAAATTACCATTCGATAGAATTCGAAAAATATTGCGCTAATAACAACATTATTACGCTTTATATGCCCGCGCATTTTTCGTATCGGCTTTAACCTTTTAATATATCTTATTTTTCTGTTTTAAAACGTGCTTATTCGCAGTATATCGAAAACCTAATACGATGCTATTATACCTACATTACCAAAGAAGATTTCCTTGCCGGCTTTTACGACGCGTTCCAAACTGCCATATCGTCCAGTAATATTAAAGCTAGATTTGCAAAAGCTGGTTTTGTTTCATTCGATCCTAATAACGTTCTTTCTGAATTAAAGGTTCCTCCAGTTGTACTTACGCCGACCGTCTCCCCGCTAACCTTTGCCGGTTCCATTCGTTCTCCGTTCGCGAAAACCCTTAAAAATATTAAGGAAATAATAAAGCAAGAACGTTATTTGCAAAAAAAGATTAGATATTAAGGTAGCTCGTTAAAAGTCGTTAAATCGGCTAGTTTGTTGATAAAAAGTAACTTGTTACTTTTATACGAAATTGCATTTTTTCGAGAAAAAAACGTTTAATTGCGCGTAACGCACTACGTTTTAAGCAAACGTCGCAAGACCAAAAACAAACGTTTTCAAAAAGGAGGAACACTTACTATACAAAAGGGACAAGTTTTTCTGGCCCAAAAAGAAGGGAGTAGTGAAAAAATGCAGCTAACAACAGCTGGAAAAGGTCGTCGCAAAAGGGTTAAAACTAAGGAACGGAAGTATGGCGTCTGCAGCAAGCCTGGGCATAATGCGCGTACTTATATAAAAGTTGTAGATACGTCTAGCGAAGAAAAATCCGATTGATTTTAATTAATGCGATATGTTATTATTGAGTTATTTGAATTTGTTGTTACGAAATGCCAAAAAGTGTCCCGTTTAATCGTGTGTCCCGTTTAACCGTATGGTACGTTAATCGTTTTTATATTATTTATTTATAATTTTGCAATTACGAAACCGAAAAGATTTAAACGGTAATAATTTAAAAGAAATCGGAATTATTTTTGTATTTACTTTCGGACCGCTATACGCGGCTTTACCGTAACATCATTTTTCAATTTTAATTTTGCCCCTTTTTACATTTTTATATTACCTTACTTTTATTTATCCTATTTAAAATTATTTTTATTTCTAGTAACTTTTTCCGCAATTCGTACGGATCCGTATAATTATATATATATATTAACGATTTTTAATTTATAAATTCGTCCGGCTTCGAAATTAATTTTTTTTCCGATCCCCGACATTTTACATATAAATTCGTACGTTAATTTATTTATATATTGAATTGGGACAGGGCTCATCGAAGTTGCTGTACGTAGAACATCTTGGTCAGTGCTTGGGAAGATAATGGGACTTCTTGATTATCTTTGGAGCCATTGATGCTATAGGGGACTGCATACAAGAGTTGTTAGGTTAGCAGCAATATATAGACCATCGCTGACCTACTGCCATAGCCGAGTAGATTGCCGAGATGCCCAACGGTAAAGCAAATAGAAGTAGGCAGAAACTGTAGCTGCAATAGTACCTGCAGTGGCTGGTAATAGCAGCTGCAGTAGCTAGCAATAACTGCTGCAGTAGCTGCTGCAGCCATAGCTGCACCCATTCCTGCACCCCACACCACTTCTTACCTTATCAAGATTAGGCTCTATTTTGAGGTTGTGGCTGTACCTGCGGCGCAATTGCGGCTAGGGCTTTCCAAAAACCTGTAGCTCCAAGTACCGACCCACAAAAGACCCATAAAAAGACCTACAGAAATCACAAACCTCAAAATTGGGCCTGATGTTAAGTTGTGATTTTTTGGCTCCGCGACGTATATCCCTATACAAATTTTCGAAAATCTAACGGAGAAACTGGCAAATATAAACATAATAACAATAAATGGAAAATAATAAAAAAGGTTATTATATATCACTTTAAAAGGGCTTCTTAACTATATATATAACTTTCTAATCGGGGTTAATTTGGCGGAGATATTAAAGAAACAAATCAAAATTTCCGTTCTGTACATTCCCCCTAACCGCAACGCCCTTATGGCTACGACGCAACAATTATAATCCGTACGGCCAAAAGAATAGCTGGACGGGCATCTCCCATACTGAATTACCCTTGGAAGGTCCATGGCAGAATGTTACGACCGGTGGTTGTTGCGTTGCAGCAAGGAGGGCGTTCCGGATTTAATTGACCCTAACCTTTTTATAGCTGCGACGCAACAATTATAATACGTACGGGCGAGAAAATCGATATACGGAATTTCCCCATATAGAATATACTAGAGAAGCCCGGTGCACGATGGTACGACCGGTGGTTGTTGCGTCGCAGCGATGAGAGCGTTACGGATGTCCATTTTCCAGGTCTGAATTTGGCCGTATTGGCTGTAATTGCCACCCGAAAAAATTGGAAAAATTCCTAGATGCTTATTAGCTTATATTCGACGCGTATATCCAGTTGTATATTTATCGGGTTTAATTTGGATGCGTAACAATTTCTTTCAATTTAAATCTTTGGATTTTTTAAAAGATATTAAAGGAAAGTTGATGATTTTGGTGGCAACGTACAGAACGGACCCCTGTTTCGCATAACTAGATCTTAGGCTTCGCTGGCTCGTTACGGGGATTTGAGATTTGATTGGTTAATTTTTAGCGTAATACAACAGTATATTAGATTAAGAGCCAGCGAGGCCTGAGCTAGCTGAGGCAAACCACTTCAATATATACGTACATAAACGTACGCTTACGAGTAATTGTAATAATTATATTAAGTTTTAAAACTTTAAATAAAGCCGGACGTATCCGTACGTAAACGTCTGATAATATTATAATTAATCCGGTTATTTTGTAAACGTTATAAGGTAAAGCTAAACGTAACTGTACGTTACCGGATAATAATTGAATTTTGGAATATAATTATAGTAAAAATCCTAATTTTATAATATTATTTAATTTCGTATAAGTTAGTATAATATCGGACGACGACGTACAAAGCAAATTGGAACATAAAAGCGACACCGACGATAACAACGAAAAAGCAAACGAAAACGACGAAAAAAAAATCCCCGTCCGAACCCGTACTAAAACGTACGAAGTTAAACAAATCTCGTATAAAAACTAACGAAACCGAAAAATCCGAAAAGATTAATTATAATATTAAATTTAATACGATTTAACCGAATAACCCCGTATAATTAAGTTCGTAAATATACGTATACGTCCGAAATAATGAAATCGGTAAAATTATCAAAATATTTTATCGTATTAAAATTCGTACGTTTCCGTATATACTTATTTGTTTTCCGTATTAATTTATTTATAAAGCATTTAATTAACGCGATTTATATAATTACGTACGAAATATAAAAACAGTTACGTTATTCCGTATAAGCTTAAGTTATTACGTTTGCAAAATTTTATTATACGTATTTCCGCGCGTCCGTATTATTCCTATATTACTTCGTATTAATTCGTATTATAGTTCGTATTAACCTTTATATACGGTACCGAACGTATCGGTAGCGATATTTACCGATAATATCGTGAAAGTAACAGCTTATACGAAAAATATATAAGTACGTATATAAATATACGTTTTTCTTTGTTATACGGATTTATATTAATATATATAATAATATATATAAAAAATTATTATACAAGTTATAAATATAATTTATAAAAAGTTAAATGTTCCTTTAAAACCGTTGTAACTTATACGTATTTATACGCCCGTATATATTCGTTATATCCTGTATTAATTCGTATAAAATTGTTTTCATTATACTATAAAATAATTTTTTTCCAGTTATATATACGAAAGCGAATTAAAAAAAAATTTTCGTACAATTTCTTTTTTAATAAAAAGCTGTCGGTACGTACGAATTTATATATATATAATTTTAAAACGGTACGTACGAAACCGGACGACGAAAAAAGGTTTAATACGGAAAAATAAATTTTTATTATCGGTAAAGTAGGTATATACCTGTACGTTTAATTTTACATCTTTTTTAGCATTTTTGCATTCGGTACTGTATAATATCGTATATTAACGTTCGGCGTTTCGCGTTAAAAATTTTTTAGTTTTTCCTTTTTTTTCTTTTCGGATTTTTTATATGCGTACGTATACGTACGTAATAAATTGGGACGGAAAGACCCAGTTCCGATCAGAGCATTTTTGAAAACTGTGTCACAATAGAGTAACCGAGTGTAACGGTAATAAAAGTAACGCAAAACAACTGTACTATCGGTATTAAACCAGACTCTAAAATATGGTATAAATAATAATGGACGATAATAATAAATAATGCTCGGAGTTACGCCCGGCGAAAAAAGCTCCTAAAAATACAGCTATAAAGATAACTAATTGATCAGCCAAGCCACGGCCCCTATCCCTGCACCCTACACCATTTTAACTCTCCTTTCTCGAAATAAGGTTATCCTCAATCCATCTTAAGAAACAAATAAAAATATAACGCAAAACTTCCAACGCTATAAATCATACAAAAAACCCATTAATCAATCTAATTAACGCTTACGCAGCTTATCCTCCAACATTTTTAACTTAGAATTTCGTCCTCAACGTCTGGCCAAATCTTCCCTTTACTTAACCTTTTTTTACTCCTTTTAAGCCTTATCTTCCGGTTTCTTTATACTGATCATTACTTTATACCTACCCTAACCTGGCCATCCTTAAGGGAAGTACGGTTCTAATCTTTGTCCAACATTTTCGAATATATCGCCTACCTACTTATACGAAGTAACATATTAACCCTATACCATTACTATTGCTCGCTGATTACCGACGGCTAGTCGAAATTTATATTTTATTTCGAATAATAATTTCGAAAGTATCAAAGCAATATATATAATCTTAGATTTCGATGGGCCAGTCTTAATTAACGGGAAAAAAAGGTATTATTATCGGAAATAATTTTGCAAATAATTTCTAAAACTAATTAGGACGTTACTTTTATTAACATCGTTTACCATAAAATAATCGGGCAAATTAATCAAAATTTAGCTTATCGTTATCATTTTCAGCTAATAAAAACGGGGGTTTTCCAGGCTATTTTCTCACGTTTTTTTTAACTTCCTTCTTTTTTGGTTTTAAACCCAGGAATCTTTTAATTATGTCGGTAATGTTGTTTTATATTCGATACTTGCCGAATCCAAATCCATCGGTTATAATTATATTTCCCTATTTTGCAAAATCTTAGCAGATAATAAAAAAGACATAAGCAACCTATAATCTACAAATATAATGCCTATGTTAACGGAGCATTTTGACGATTATTACTCTAGCTAGCGGATTATCCAATCTTAATTTTTTCCATACTTCTCGATATAACTAAAGTAACAACTAGGCACGATTAGGAATAATATATATATCGAATACAAATACCAGGCGCTTTATTCGGACGTATAATATACTAACCTAATATCCCATTAAACCCTTATCTATCCGGATTTTAATCTAAGCGATAAACCATATATACTTAAAGTTACTAACATTAATCGCCTTTTAGGCCTTATTCGGAAATGGTTTAAACTTGCTATATAAAATTATCCGTTTAACTTTTGGAATAACGATTAAGATTCCTCAAAAAACGTCCTAAGCGATTATTTAAATAAAAGCAATAATATTTTCGAAACGTAACTAAGTTTTATTTTAAAGGATTATAAAAGTTTGCTACAAAAATCTAGCTATTTCGTTATACTAAGGCTATATTAACCAATATGGTAACAAATTAAGATTTTTCCATAAACGCTAACCGTTTATATCCCGTAAATATATGGGAATAAACCGATTAAAATAAATTTAAGGCGTAACTTTTTTTACTAAATAAAGGGTAAAACTGTTATTATATATTCTTTTAAAAAATTGTACTATATTATCGTTTTCCTATGTAAATACGTTAACTAATTATATAAACTTTCCAGAATTCGAAATATTTATCTTTTTGAAATTTTCGCCTTTATTTTGCATAATACGCTTTTTGAATGACGACATAATAATTAAGAATATACTAATTAATAGTTATGCTTAAATATAATATTAAGTAACTTAAAAGTAATAAAAGTAATTAAGGATAATATGTAATATATATATATGCAAATATATTAATATAAATATAAATGCTTTGTAAAAGTCGAAATATAATTGTTATATAAATAAAGGAATTCGCTAGATTTTGCTAGTAACTTATGCATTTATTTAATTAAATATATATATAAGTTAACGTACTAAATTTTTGTAAATAAAACCTATACGCCGAAAAAACCTTAAAAATTTTTATTAGAAATTATACAAGTAAATACCGTCGTCGTCGTTTTCTTTAATTAAGTATATATATTCGTTTTTCATACTTACATATTTTTTTTGCAATTTTTCTGTAATATTATTTCAACTTTTCCTTTTAAACCTGACATATACTTAAATATATATATAATTATTTTTAATGCATTAATTAATATTATTATAAGTTCTCGTTAGCTATTAGATTTACGCAATTCCTAAGGCTTTTGCGGAAATATAAATCCAAATAATCTCGTTAATCTTATTAAAAAATCGTCCATTAAGAAAAAGTCTGGACCAGGTAATAAACTTTCAAATCCTGGTACCAAGAAACCTATTAATTTTAAAGCCGAAGTAAATATTAAAAGGTTAAACCAAATCTTTAATTAACGTCGTAAAACCTTAACGGTATCAAATTCGTCCATATTTTTCAAGTTATCAATTTGTCGTACCGATAAGCTTTTAAGCAATATTTGGGATTTTAAACTTTTATTTAATCCTAATAACGTCCGCAAATTACAAAACCCAATATATCGTTAAATACCTATTTTTAACTTTACCTTTACCTTTAAATACAGATTTCGCAGCATAAATCTTAATTAAAATATTTTACTACCAAAAATACCGGTTATAAATAATCCATTACTTCCAAAACCTTGGCCGGTTCGAAGTATATTGCTATTAATAAAGGTAATTAAAACGCTTTTAAAGCTTAATTCTATCCTTAATGTCGTTAAACAAATAATCGGTAGTCGACGATTAGTAACGCCTATATTTATTTTTATTAACCTGCTAATACCCCGTAACAGCTTTATCGCCAGGTCTTTATTAACAGCTTCGACAATCATAACATATCCGGCACGTTCTTATATTACTAATCGGGTCCTTAAGCCATATATTAACATTAAAGCGTTATATTTACGACGTATTTATTTCGAGAATTTTTATAACGTAATCAAATTCTGGAACGATAACAATATTATATATTACGTTATACTTAAGTATTTCGAGATAAATATATAGTTTTTTTCGTAACATTCCTAAACGAAATCCGTTAATTAATACAGATATCCGGGATTATATTTATTAGCATTATCGGTAATCCAGTTATTAATCGGTATATGCAATAGCAAATCGAAGGCAAAAACTTTTAAGCGGCCGTAAATACCCAGTCCAATATAATTAAGTACCTCCAGTTAATAAAAAACTTAATAACGTACTTAATATACGTCGAAGTTTATCAGGGTAATCCTTTAAATCATTTTATAGCTATTTTTGCAAAAAAATCCCAAATACGTTATTGGTTTATTTATCCAGGTATTTGGTATACCTAACTTAATACCTTACGAACTTTGCGAAAAACAACATATAACATCGAAATATCTTAATTAATATAGGATATACCCATTCTTTAAATGCTGGTCACTTTCTAACTTTTTTAACGGAGCCTATAATAACTATATCGGGTTTATTAAAAGGCATAATTACATTTTCCGGAATAAACGGTTCAAAGTATTTAGGGTTAACTTTTTACGATTATTATGCATTAAAAAAAACATTCGCGTAAAAACTTATCCCATTATCAGAACGTTCGATAAAAATTGGTTTCGAAATAAAATAAAAAAGTATATTATTAATTTATAGTTCCAGGCGAATATAACCGGGCGGATTAATTATAAGTAACGCATAATAATTATCGTATAAAGTCTTAATAAATAGGTTAATCGGAGAATTTAAAAAAACTTAAAGGAAGTTTAATAAAAGCTAGGGAAATTCGAAAAAAACTATTATACTTTAGTTTCTTACAATTAATCGCGTTAATTCTTTCCGTTTTTTTAATCGTATCGTCTTTATCGTATCGCTATCGTCTATAACCGTATAACCTTTAAACCTGCTACTAAATATTTATACCTTAATATTTGTTTTTACAGGTTTTAAGACTTTAAACTACCAATTTTTAAGTAATTCGATATTTGCAATATCCGATATATCCAATATCGTATCGTTAAGTTAATTAGTAAATGGTCGCATCTAATCGTTTTTTATAAGTTAATCGGCTCCTAATATCTTTTTTATTTTTTACAAATTATTTTAATCTATTAACAGGGAAAATACCTTATAATTTTGTCCTATTAATTTCCTTCAAACAATAAGTACTTAAACTAATAATTACATTAATTAAATACGGTCCAATTTAACGGTATTTTAACTTTATATCCCTAAATATATTTATATATCGCGGCGTATTATATAGCAATACCAGGTTATTTATTTTTAAAAATTTATTTTTCTGTAACGAACCTGTCGCACAACCACCTGGAAGTGTAATCAGTATCCGAAAGGGGTTCTTGATTTGCAGGTAACAATAGGGCGACAAATGATTCAGTAGTCTGTTCGTTAAAGAGATTTGCGGACTTTTTCCTTAATCGAAAAACGATACCTTTGATTGAAGACTTAGATTGATAGCTAAGGAGCGAAACTAAGTAGGTGTTATTTATAAGGAAATATGGAAATTTTATATGTTCTTTTCCTCCAGTATAACCTTTGTTTGGTTTCTGTAATATTTTTGTAGTATTTTTAAGGTGTTTCTGAGGTGTCTTTATGGGCTCCGCAAAAACCATTCTTGGCACCGAAGTTTACCCGACCCGAGGTTATTCCCCTTTTGGTTTCTCGTAGATAACGGGAAATCTTAATCCGTAATATTATTCCCTTCCTTTTAAAATCTTTATTCTTAAAGATAAAACAGGTACGTTTCTTTCGCTTTTCGTTTCCCTGCATTAATAATTTTTAGTTAACATTATGTTAGGTTTATTACGAAAACGCGTTAAATCTTTTACCGAAAATCGAAAGGACTTGGTTTTTTTAATCTTAGATTTTGGATACCTAATTATGCCTTGTAAACGTTACAAAGATTTGAAACTGGAATATAAAATAGTTAAAGGGCGGAAAAAGTGTTAATATTGTTATAAGGCTAATGTGCTTTATAGGGCTATTAACATTTTTTTAAAGTCGTTACAAAACATCCGGTCCGAAAAGGCGCGGATTAATCGTAAGAAACGGGCCGCCGAAGAAGTACTATTAAATCTGCAGCAACTGCAAACAGAAGTTATGGCTAAATTGATTAAGTTAAGCCGTTAATAAGATTTTTTATAACGTCGGGGTGTAAAAATGATTTGCCGCGGGTTTCGTTCGGTAGACAAATTAGAAAAATAAGAAAGATTAAATAAGGAAAGGAAAAAAATGAAATAGCGTCGTATAGAAGTAGAACAAGCGTAGCTTACTTTAGAAATAAACGTTATAGCGAAAACCTTTATTTTTTTGGATTGGAGCGGCCTAGGGTTAAACCTAAATATTGGGCCGTTATCGCCTGCGACCTTAGCCGCATTAAAATCGGTCGGTTAGGATTTTGACGGTAAAACGTTTTAATTAGATCTTTCGTGTTCGTTAAGTATTTAAGGGGTTTCCAAGTATTTTTTTTATATAGGTAATCCTTTTATTTGATTAAATATTGGACCTTGTTTTTAATTACCCTGGAATCCAGTATTTATTTAATTTCGTACTTATCGTCGTTTTTTTCGATTTCCAGATTAGTTTTTAATAGAACGTTTTTAGGTACGGGTTTAAATAAAGAAATATAAAAAACAGGATATATTTTTATTGTTTTAGATAACGACAGTCGGTAGTTAGTTCTGGAAATAAATTTATCCACTTTAAACGGATTAAGTTTTTTGAAATCGAACTTATTATTAGGTCTTTTTGTTTTGATTTGAGAAATGTTCGAAGTTGCGTTTTGTTTTTGGCGTAACAAGTAAACTTTGTTCCTTTTCGATAAAATTAATTCCTTAATTCTTTTTTTATTATAATACTGGGTTATCCTTTGTTAAAGGAATCGTAATTTATTTTATAGGCGGACTTATATTATCTGGATTTCAGTTATTACCGTTTCTACTTAAGGAGCTTTCGCGGTTAACTTTGGAGTTTCGTCCAGTAGCTGTTTTGGCCGTTAAGTTTCTGCTTGGTGATTATATACCGCTATATAAGGAGAAATACTTATATCTTCGTTAATAAAGGTATTATAAACTACTTAAGCTAATGGAAAAAGTTTAACTTAATTATCTTACTAGTAATTAATATAACTTCTTAAGTATTACTTTAACGTTTAATTTAAACGTTTTGTCTGTTTATCTGTTTGTAGGTAGCATGCTGTCGAGAATTTAAGCTTGGCGCTTATTTGCTTAAAAAAACTAGTATCAAACTTTGATGTAAAAAGCTTGTTTCTGTTTAAAATAATTTTTTCTAGTATCTTATATTTATCGAGGCAATATCGGACAAAGGCGTAAGCGAGTTATTTTGCCGTTGTGTTTCCTTTAAAAGGTAGGAAGTACTTATACTTGGTAAATCTATTAACGACTACCTATATTCCATCGTATTAAACTTTAGTAACGGGGTTTTTTAATAGGGGTAAACCGGTAATAAAATTCTAAGCAATAATGTTCTAAGTTTTTTTTTGGAATATCTGTGGGCTGTAAAAGTTTATAAGGCTTATGCCGGGCTGCTTTTGCCTTGTTGCAGATATTGTAATCCTTAATTACCTGCTTAACAGTTTGTCGAAGTTTTAGAAAGTCGTATTTTTCCTGTAATCGTTTGGTAGTTTTAAAGATGCCTTGATATTTATGTAACGGGATCTTTATAGAATTCCTTAACGAATTACTTTTGTTGGTTTCGAAGGATGTAGATTTTGCCATGGTATAATAGCTGGTTTCCAGGTTATTGTTACGGATTGAGATCTCCCGTCTTGCTGCGGAAAACCAAAAAAGGGAGTAACCTCGGGTCGGGTAAACTTCGGTGCCAAGAATGGTCTCTGCGGAGCTCACAGAAACACCTTAGAAACGTTTCAGAGATACCTTAGAGATATTACAGAGATATTACAGAGACCAGACGGAGGTTATACTGGAGGAAAAGGATATATAAGACTTTTATGTTTCTTTATAAATAGCACTTACTTAGTTTCGCTTTTTAGCTATTAATCTAAGTCTTTAATTAAAGGCGTCGTTTTTCGATTAAGAGAAAAGTCCGTAAATCTCTTTAACGAATAGATTTCTGAATTATTTTTCGCCTTATTGTTACCTGCAAATTAAGAACCCTTTTCGGATATTGCTTATACCTCCAGGTGGTCGTATAACAGGTTTGTTACATTTTGATAACTTCTTAATTAATAGCAGACGAATGGTTTAAGGCCTAGTTAGGCATAAGCTTTTCTAAACCCAGTAAAAACGATATTACAAAACGGCATTTAGAAAACGACATATCCGATCGCCATTATTAGCCAGTAAAGGATCGATATCTGGATTAAAACATCCTACCTTTTTATTAAAAAAGTTTTTTCTTTAATCGACAACATGGCCCTTTTCACTATTCGGTTTTAAGGAAAACTTTTTTCTTTTTTGCAATAATCCTCCCCGGCTTTTAAAGAAATTATTAACGTCCAGAAAAACGAACCGGAAAAGAAAGGAAAGGAATCCGATAACCCGAAAGGCAAAGAAAAAGAACTTACGATTAACGACAAGCTACGTACCTTGATAACTAAACTTCAAGCAGTAAAAAGGGAAAATGCCAGATTCGCTCGACAGCAAAGATTTTCGATATTACTTTTATTTAGCGCAAATTAATCCTGCGAAAATATTGTTTTACTTTTTACTTATTATGGAATGCTAAAAGTTAAAGGCTATAAGCTAACCCCTTTAAAACCTTATAACGGTACCATAAATGTAAAAGGATTCTTGGTTTAGGCTAGATTTTACCTTAAGTTTTATAAAAATTCTTTAACGGAAAATTATCAAAAGGTAATAGCTATCTTTTAGCTGCTTGTCGGAAAAGTTCTTTTGTAATTCGAATTTATTATAAACGACTACCTTATAAATTACCTTAATTAATTTTCCGATTTAATTAATTATATCTTCGGTAACTATAAACATTTTAAGGAAAAAATGCGAACTTTGTTTAAAGACGCCGATAAAGAATAGTATGCGGTCGAACAGTTACACCTTTTCCAGCAAACCAAATTAGCAGCTAAATATACGACTAAATTTAATCGCCTTACATCAATTTCTAATCTCCTAAAAAAAGTACTATTTTATCCCTTTTATAACGGCCTAAAATTATAGGTTAAGGATAAAATATATAAAGTACCCAAAACTAGCCCCTTCCAGGATTATATTAACAAAGCCATCATTACCGATCGACGTACCTTCGAAAGGTACTTAAAAAAAAAAGAAATCCGACAAAAAAAAAACACGATCGAAGCTTTAACAACAAATCTCAAAAAAGCAAAAACAAAAACAAAACCTAAAAGGAAACGAATATTACTTCGAAAAAGCCTAAAAAAGATAAGTCAAATGTTAAATGCTTTAATTATAGCAAAAAAAGCTATTATAAAAACGAATATCGTTCCCTAACTAAAAGGAACTCCAGGAAAAGAAAAATTCCTTAAAAAAAGGCCTAAGCAACCGAACAAAAAACAAATAGTAAAAGCGAGGAAAAAAGGGAAATTAGTTTTATCTTTTTCCAGCAGGAATATACTATTGCAACAACCTACTATAAACTAAACGGCAACTTAAAGTACGAACGTTACCCCATTTGCTAAAATTAAACAGCTAAAATCTATAAGTATTATCCCGGATAACCAGCCTTTAGGTTAGCTATAAGGCTAAGATGCGAATATTATTTGGATGTATAAAAATGCGAAATATATTACGAATATGGCCAGATGCGCCCCGATAATTATAGGCAAAAAATCCTTAAATCCAGCGAACCTCCAAAACGGGCGGTATATATCAAAACCGAAACCCCTAAATAAGATTCTGTTAATAAGTACGGATTTCTCCATTTTTCGGCCTGCAACGATAACGATTATCCAATTTACCTTCGAGCAAAGGAAAATAACGATTATTGGCCCAGTTGGAACGAAGAAACCCCTATAAAACCTGATAACGATTGCAGATATATCGAAATCCCCCGATGGCCCGGATACTTTCGATCTTGTTATTTGCACCCCGAATCGGATCAAAGCCGAAAAGCTATTACTTAGGGTTACTTATGTTATACTCTTATATTATGTTTAATGCATAAACTTTTGGATATAAAAGTAAGCCCTACAGAAATCTTAATTTCGAATCGGAAGCCTTTCCAGACGTTAAAGGTAAAAATTATTAAGGTAAAATGCTAAATTAGTTAACGAAGGTGGTATATTTGCATAGACGATAAATATACCAAATACGCAGTCAAAAAAGCCCGCGAATGGAAACGCCTTTTAGCGAACAGAATTACGAAATCAAAAAACGGCAAAGGTTTTCGAAATTAAGGTATCGAAAAGCTTTACGAACTAAGACCTTATATAAGGCAAGAAAAGGATTACGAAACCAGATCGAAATTCCTATTTAGTACCAAGGCCAGATTTTCAAAGCCATGATTAACTTTGGAGCAGAAGGTAACTTTATTTCGCCAGCCGTGGCGGAAAAATATCATATTCCTTAAAGGTACAAGCTGAAGTTTTACAAATTACGGATAATTAATAAAAGTTTTTCCTAGTACGATGGCGGACGAGTTTTTAAAGAAATTAAAAAATTTCCAATATAGATTTAAGGGTATTAAGAGCATTTTACTTTGGATATCGCCGATATATCAGGTTAAGATATTATTCTGGGAATATTATAACTTGATTTTAACAATTTATTAATTAACTAGAAAATTTGCCAACTTTTTTAAAACCACGAATTAACTTTTATTAAAAAAAGCTTTAAAGAAATCTATTACATAATCCAAGAAGCCAAGATATTAAACTTTGCCAGTATTATACCCCTAAAGTATCAGCAATTCGAACGAATTTTTAAAAATAAAGAAAACCACGAATTGTTTCCATACGGATAATAGGATTATCGCATACCCATTAAAAAAGAATATTACCTTAAGCTTTACAAAATTTACTATATAAATTTAAAAAAGGTAAACGCCTTATGGAAAAGCATCCAGTTAAATCTAAAAAAAGGTTATATTTAGCCATTTAAATCCCCCGCAGAATACCTTGTACTTATGGTACCTAAGATCAAAAACGGCAAACAGAAAATCGATTAAGATAAAGATCCGGTTTATCGACGCGTAGTCGATTATCGACAGTTAAACGATATCACTATTAAAAACGGATATCCTTTAACTTTGATAAATACCTTAAGAGAAAACGTAAGCAAAGCTAAATAGTTTACTGCATTAAACCTTCGAAACGGGTACTACCGTATTAAAATGGCAAAAGGAAAAGAATGGAAAATTACTTTTCGAACGATAGACGGGCATTACGAATACCGAGTTATGCCTTTGGGATATACTAACGCCCTTGCCAATTTTTAACGCCTAATTATAACTATATTCAGGAAATTCCTAGATAAATATATCTTTATTTACCTCGACGCTATCTTTATTTATCCCGAAACGCTAAAAAAGCATAAAAAACATATTTTCCAGGTTTTTAAAGCTTTGGATAAAGCAAATATCCGAATTAACCCCGTTAAAAGTGTATAGCATACGCAAAAGCTAGATTATCTAGGATTTACCTTTATCTCCGGTCAAATTCAGATCCAGGACTTTAAATTAAAAGCAGTTAAGAATTGGCCTATCCCTAATAAGGCAATCGTTACCGATATCCGGCAGATCTTAGGATTTACAGGTTACGTACGTAACTTAATTAAGAAATATAGAAATATTATTAAACCCTTAACGAAACTTACTATTAAGGAATATATTAAAAAGGAATTCGAATTTTTAAAAGAAACTAAAAAAACTTTTCAATTATTTAAAAACGAGATTACCAAAACGCCAATAATAAAATTGCCCAACGCCGACAAGAAAAAACGCTTTTAAGGAATGGGAACTTTTTTTTAACGGAACTAAAAAGCCTTTCGATATTTACTTAAATTACAAAAATTTTACCCGGTTTATAACGATTTAAGAACTAAATAAACGCTACGAGACTTGGATAATTTTCTTGTCGAAATATAACTTCCAAATCTACCATATTAAGAGGAAAAAAAATATCCAAGCAAATATCTTAAATCGCAGAGGAGATTACGATTTTAAGGTTCCAAAACGTCGAATGCAAGTGTTGCAATAAACTAAGGACGGTACTTTACGGTTGTATGAAATACTGAAGCAACTTACCCCAAAACTTTTAACGAGATTCCGAAATTCTTATAATAAGAAAGAACAAAAAAGAAATGCAACAATTAAATAGATAACCTGAAAACCAGCTGTTATACCGTAGCAAAATCTATATTCTTCGAAACCAATACAAGCAATTCGTTAAAAAATTCCACGAAAATCCGTTATACGGACATCAAGGTATCTTCAAAACTACTAAACGATTGCAGGAAAAGTACGATTTTCCAGGATTTCGACGAATTATCAAGTAGGTAATCAAGGATTGCAATATTTGCAATAAGGTAAAAGTAACCCGATATAAGCCTTATGAACTTTTACAGCCTACAGATATTCCAAAAAAGGTTTGGAATACCATTATTTAGGATTTTATTATCGGGTTACCCTTATTAAAAGATCCCGTTACTGGAATTTAATACGATGGAATATGGGTAATTGTTAACAGACTTACCAAATATACGTATTTCTTACCTTTTAAAGGAAACGTAACGGCAGAACAACTAATTTACGCCTTTATCCGATACTACCTCGACAAGTATAAGATACCAAAAAGAATTATTTCAGATAAAGATAAGCTTTTTATATCAAAGTTTGGTACCAGCTTTTTTAAGCAAATAAGCGCCAAGCTTAAAGCAAAAATTCGGGTAATTTTTCGAAATTTGCTAAAAAAGTTTAACTAAAATAATAATATTTACTAAATTAAACGTTTTTGCTTTTAAAATTTTTTAACCGTTTCTTTATTTAATGTAAAATTTTATAATATTTATACGTAACCTTTTTTATATATCCGTAATTATACTGTTTTATATATGCGATACTATCGGCAAAAAGTTAATCCGAATATAACGGAATTAAATTATTTTTCGGCGTTAACGTTAAATACAAAATACCATGATTTATAAAAAACACCGTACGAAAAACCGGAATTTCAGACGACGAAATATATACGTAAATAAAACTATAATAAAACGTAAATAATAAAACGTTTGGTTTAAAATAAAAAGGTTATTTAATACGGCAGTTTTTAATTAATATTACAGATTTATACGAAATTATGCGTTTACGTAACTAACGACGTTCCGAATCGACCGATAAAAGTTTAATCCGAACCCAGGTTAAATAACGCGTATATATATTATACGTCGCATTATTAATACACATTTTAAACGAAAAACAAAAAATATAATGTTTACTCCGGCGATAGTAATAAATATTTTCGGATATAATAATATATATACGTATATATCGGGCAAACCGTCCGTACGAAAAAAATAATAAAATAAAAGAAAATAAAAAAAAGTAAAAAAAACGAAAAAAAAGGGAACAAAAAAAGGAAGAAATATTATTACGACGACGTACGGAAATATATATAGACGTACGGTTATATACGAACTTATATACGAATCGTTAAACCTACCAAAAATTAAAAAATAAACTTAATATAACGCCGATTTAAACTTTAAAAAAAAGGAAAAATAGGAAAAAAAGGAGAAAATAATTAGTTTATTTTTCTGCTTTTTATTTATACGTACGTATATATACATAATTATATAGAAATATGCATATATGCAAATACCGAAAACCAGAAAATAATATTAAAAAATAATAAAAATAAAAAGATATTATATTAATTCAACATATATATATATAACACGGTTACATATATTTATAAATCGAAAAATAATAACGAATAAAAAAAATTTAAAAATTATTTTATTAATTACTTAATATAATATAAAATATATCCGTATAAAACCGTACGATTAAACATATTTTTAAGTATTATTATTAAGTATAATATTATTAGGAATTATTTTAATTAATACGGTAAACAGCGGAATTGGAATAAAATCCGTATAAGCTTATATAATTAAAAATACGTTATTAAAATTAATAAAGTCGAATAACTTAAACGAATTAAAATTAAAAAGTTCGTTTGCAAATCCGTATTTAATTAACCTAATTATAATAAATCCGTACGGCTTTACGCATTATTATATAATATTATCCGGTATTTTAACTATAAACGGTGTTATTGAAAATAATTTACTTTATAATAATAACCCGGAATTAAAATAATTCCGTACATTACTTTACGGCTATCGTATTTCGTTTTCGTTTTAACTGTAATATATTAATATACGAAAAGTCGTTAATAAAATTCGATTTAACCGTTACAATTATAATAAACGTTCCGGTTTAACCTTATCGTAATAATACGGATTCGAACGGTACCGTATATACCTATAAAATCTTATACGGCGGAAAAAATAATAATTTAAACGAAAAAAGAATTTTACCGAAAAAGCTTTATTAATAAGGTTTAAGCCGGCTGCCGCAGCCGCCGTTAACATACCGCCTTAATTTAACCGGTTCCGCTTTTGCTTACGTAATTTCGAACGGTTACGTAAAATTTTATACAATTATTTAAATACGTATTTAAAATTATTATTATCGTCCGAATTATCCGACGGTATTTTTATAACAATTGTGAAGATACGCGTAGCTTATCTGACTGTTATTAGTGTAATGATGTGTATATTACTAACTTCGTCTGGATGGATCAGATTGATCCCTGTTATGTATCTAAAATATACTAGCTACAGATGGGGCGCCAAGCCCTAGTGCGGACGCGTTAGGGTTAGTGTTGCACGGGCCAACCAATCAGGTGCATAGCAACGCACCATATGTCAACGCGCCCTCTTGCGTTATACTGCACTCTAAAACTCTAGGAAAAACTACCTATCTGACACGTTCTAGGAATCGAACCTTGACTCCTGTATGCAATTCTGTGGTAAAGGTGATGAAAACTGATGAAAAACTTAAGGAAATTAATGAAAAACAATCTGTTGCTGCAACGCGGAATTGAACCCTGGCCCTCGAGTCAACAGGTGGGCCGTACGCCACTACACCACGTGACCGTTCTCCTCACATTACCGTTCCGTTGCAATTGCGGCGGATCGCGGGACCCACTCTTTCCGAGCGCTCCGGAGCCGATTGGCCGTTAGTATGTGAAAATAACTGTATTGCGCCAACCTGCTGTTACGGAGGTTATATAATTCCAAATAAGTGATCCGTTTATTATAAGCAATACCAGTAAGTGATTAAGGTTATTGCTTTTTGGGTCCATCCTTACAAAAGGCCAAAAAGTAAAAGCATCGATCCGGCGGGCTCGGGGACTCCTACTAGCTGTAAGCTATATATCATAATCGATTGACCGGGTCGCCGGGCCCTAATTCGGCACCTAAACCTTAGGTAAATTCATGGAAGGTTAAAGCCTTAAAATTAACAGGTAAGCGGATACTTTCGGGTAATCGTAAAAAGAATACCGCGGTTTAGGTTTTAACAGGGAACGACCCTTCTTCCGTATAAAGGGAATCCAGCGGGACCATTTTTTTTGCCAATTAGATACTTTCAAAACTTAAATTTTTAATGAACTTTTCGTATGCCGTTTTGTTTAAAGGCTTAGTGAAACCGTCGGCAGGATTCTTTACGTTCTTTACATACTTAACCTGTATTCGGCCTTCCTGAACTTCCTGGCGAATATAATAATGCTCGACGCGTATATAACGTTTCTTCCGTATTATAGCATTTTCTTTAGCCCATTTCTTCGCACCGTTATTATCTTTAAGGACAGTAATAAAATCTTCGGGCATAAGGCCAAGTTCTTCGAAAAAGATGCGTATACCTGCCGCTTCGGTAGCTACTGCACTTAATGCTACGTATTTAACTTTTGAAGTATATCTGGTAATAACTTGTTGCCGTTTCGACGCCTACGCAACCGGGGTTTCAGCCATAAATAAAACGTAACCAATGGTAAACTTAACTATATTAAGGTCGTTTGCAAAGCTTGTATCGACTGCCATAAATAGCCCTAACTTATTATACGCAAAATAAGGGTATATTTCGTTTAGCTTTCGGTATCGGATAGCTAATTTCGAAATATCCTTTAGGTATTTAAGGAAGCGTTTAATATATTTGCGGTGTTTCGGAAACGGGTTGCTTATAAATCGTACTTATGTAAACGTTGCAAACGTTATATCAGGTTTCGTTATGTAACTGGAAAAGTTGAACTTACTAACAAGGCTTGCGTAATCGTAGATATCCTGTTTGTTAGCCGTACCTTCGAAACGGGTAGCATGGTTTAGGTGTTCTTTAATAAAGGAGGTCGGTTCTGACCGTATATTGTCCATTCCTAGGCTCGCCAGTACCTTATCAATGTATTGTTCTTGGTCGAGGCGTACGTCGCCTGTCTCGTACGATCGAATGATCCGTACCCCGAGGTATTAGTCTGCAGTTCCCAAATCGTTTATAGGTACGTTGCTGGCGATAGCGTCTGCTATATATCGTAGGCGGCCCGTATCAGGGCTGAAAAGTAGGAAGTTATCGACGTATGACGTAATAATATTTCGGGTTTTGGGGTTAATGTATATCGCGTTATTAGAAGTTAACGATTTGAAGTCGTATTTAACGAATATCGTTCGGACCTTTTTTTGCTATGCGGTACCGGCCTGCTTTAACCCGTAAAAAGGGTTTATTAGCTGGATGATCTTTTTTGGAGTGAAATTAAAGCGCTGTTTCTTATCTGGATAAGTATCGAAGTATTTCTGCAGCATAGGGAAACGTTTCATGAAAATCTCCTTTTCCAGGTCGCCGTTAAGGTACGCAGCGATAAAATCGATCTGCCATATATGCCAACCCATAGACGTTGCTAACGCTATAAGTATATGCTAATGTACGGCGCGTACGGTGGTTGCAGCCGTTTCGTTATAGTTTATGCTCTTGCATTAAGTAAAGCCTCGAACGTAGATACGGGCCTTATACTTTTCCAATTCGCCTGTAAAAGTATATTTCTTCTTCAAGACTTATTTGGCATCGATTAGGTGGCCCTTGATGGCTGTTTTAGTTGCTGGACGGAAAGCGAAGGTTCTTTGCTATAGGTTATTTCCAATTTCCTTATTAATGGCCTTAAGCCATATATCCTATTTAGGGCTTTCCATGGCTTCCTTAAGATTAGGTCCATCGGCATCGACGTTAAGTAGGAGGTATGGGTTATCGTAGGTATTCCGTACGTGCATTAATTCGTAGGTTTGTCGGATAGCGTATTGGTTATCTGGAATTCCGTGGAAGAAATCGTTTTCCGAATCGTTAACAAAATCAAAGTTATGGATTCCTGGATGGGAATTAGCGCTCTTTTGGATTAAGGCCTTTATGATTTTAGGGTTCTTATTAGGAGCTTCGTATTTGTATAGTTTTGGCTTGATTTTTTTCGGCCTGCCACGTTTCCGTTTTACGGTCTTCGTTTCGTCGTTTGTCTAATCGTTTGATACGACGTTATTATCGCGGTTATGGACGCCAACGCCCTTTTTCCTGGGTCGATGGCGGAGTCTGCATTGCATATGGGGGGGCAAAGATCTTATAACGTCCCTTGGATCGGGTGGTTCGTCTTTTTCGCCTATAGCACCTGTCTCTTCGTAGATTCGTACGTGCGGCGTGACTAGGAAACGACCGCCTTTTAACAGTTAGACCTTATAGTTGTGGGTGCTTTGATAGCTTAGAAATAAGCCCTTAGCTTTTCGTGCTTCCAGCTTTTCAGCTTTAATTCGATGATTTTCGTCGATCAGGATAGTGCAGCGACTGCCGATGATACGGAGGTGGGCGTTGTCAGGTTTGTTCGTATCGTTCTTGGAATTGTCCTTGGCTTTTAACGCTTTATTATAATACTTTTATGGCGTAACGTTTTCGATCGTAAACTGTCCTGTACGGTTGAGTGTATGGACTGTTGCTTTTATAACGTAGTCCCAAAAGCAGGTTGGAATACGTATCTGGATAACTGTGGCGCGAGCGTTGTCTTGGACGATTCGAATGTTTCGTTCTGGGACGCCGTTTTAGTATTGATTATGAGGGCTGGAGTTGATTAATTCAACCTTTTCGGTATCGCAGAAGCTTTCGAACAGGCCTATTCCGAATTCCCTTTTTCCATCGATTCGGAGGGTTCTAACGGTTTTGTTGTCTAGGGTTAGCCTGGTTTTGACGTTCGTGATATAGGAGCAAAAGTGCTGTTGTACTTCGTTTTTGGTTTTGTATGCTTTGAAGATTCGATGGCGGTTAACGTCGTTTATAATGAGACTGTAGTATGCGTTGCCGTCGATCGTGATAGGCTTGATCTGGCCTACGTTATACCAGAAAAGCTCCTTAACGTACGTTCCACGTTCTTAAGGGTTTTTCGAAGGTATCTTGGTGATTTTGGCTTTATTGCAAGCCTTATATACGATTGGTTCGACGTCTGATTTGTTTAAGTTTATTCCAGTGGTTATCTTAATGGTCCACTTTAATCGCTGATCGCTGGGGTGGCATAGACGGCGGTGCCAGAGAATAAGTTTCTTTATAACAGCTTTTATCATTAGGACCTTTTTATCTATAGTAAAGGCCTGGAAAGTTTTTAGTAGGTCGTTTATTTTACTTTGTACTACGTTTAGCGCGTATCCTTATTAATTATTATCGTTATTATCAGGAAGGTTCCTAACGGTAAGCTTCTTTCGACCGTACGTCCATAAAAGGAATTTTCGTTTCGGTACGTCGATCGTGGTTAGCTTCGTTCCGTTGTTATTAATTAAGCAGTTCTTGCTGAAATATCCTCCGCGTTTGTAGAAGATCTCGCCGGAGAATATACGTAACGGAAACGTTGGTACATATAACGTATATCGCAGGGCTATAAAATTGCATTTTCCCTTTGGACCTTTAAGGTTTTAGTTAACTGTATTAATTTTTTCGGCTTGGACAGGTTTTCCGCCAATAACGATCATAAGTTTTTTATCTTTAACGTGTAACGATTGGCCTGGGAGGTAATCCTTCGCGTTATTCGTGATAAATACGTTAGCTCCCGAATCCTACAGTATCTTATTACGGTTCCCCTTTTGTACGTTATATAACTAAAGAATTATAGCTCGGGGTTCGTTAATAGCAGCAGGAAGCTTTTTTAATGTATTAACGCTTCCAGTATTTCCAGTGCTTCCAAATTCGGGCTTTTTAAGGCGCTAGGTGGTTCTTTTAGGGGTAAGAGCGCTTTTTAGGGCAAATCCCTTTGCAGCTACGCTTTTTGGCGTTGACTTTTGCTTTATAGCGCGGTCGAATAGCTTCATGATCTTTTTTATTTCCGATTAATCGACTGCTGCGGAATAGCCAGCTTGATACTTTTTCGGGGGTTGATTATATAGGTCTTTAAGACCGTCTGGAATAAAATGTGCCTTTAATTAACATTGCTAAACGTTATTACTGTTGCTATTATTGTTGGACCTGCCGATGTTGTCGTTATTTCGTTTATTGTTACGTTAATCGTTGCGCTAATTATTACTATCTTTCTTGGGCTTACGGCAGTCCTTCGTTAAATGGCCGTATTTCCTACAGTTCTAACAAAAAGGTTCGCCTTTTGCATTTTATAAAGGCTTATTACTATTGTTATTTTTCCCTTTGTTACTATTATTATTGTTTCGGCTTTTCGCGTTATAGCTTTAACCTTTAGGCTTATCGTTATTGTTATTGTTTTCGCCCTTTGGCTTTTTAACGCGATAATGGAATTCGCTGTTAAAGTTATTAATAAGGCGATAAATCGTATAATCCGTTTTCCGCAATACGAAATTAATTATACGGCATTAACTGCTTGCCTTATTTTCGACAGCGGTTAGAAACATGGTAACCTGTTAATCTTTGTCCAGCTTTATGCCAAAATTCTTAACATTTCTAACTAGCTTCTGGAATTTCGTAATAAAAGTTATTAAATTTTTGCTATTATAACGTAATTAATTCAGTTCTTTTTATAAAGAACGTTAACAGGTTTTTCCAATAGCAATATAGGTTTTACGGAAGGTTTTTAACATTTTCGTACCTTTTTTAATACTACTAATAAGCTTTAGGGGTACTCGACGCGTTATCTTCGTAATCGTTTTCGCTAGGCGTAACTTATCGAGGGTAAAAAGCTTTATTCCTTTCTTATAACCTATCTTTTCGTGTACTAGGTTTAAAGCGTTTTTCTAAAGCTTCTAATTTTCCAGGCCCTTTAAGTAATTTTCCTTGTTCAGCGAAAAGTCGAAACGCTTCCATCGAAGCTTAAAATCCTTCTTTTTTTTGGACTTTTTCTCTTTGCGTTTCTTTTTGTCCTTTTCGTTTTTGTCGTATTTCTTGCGACGTTTCTTTCGGTCATTATCATCGCTTGAATCGCTCGAATCGTTATCCGAATCGAAATCCGAATCTTTTAACGATAAGGAACTGGACAAGGACGAGCTGCTGGAAAAGTTACTGAAGCTATTTCCTCCGCTACCTCCGCCGCCGCGTCTGTTTCCATTGCTACTATTGCTGCTACTGTTGCTCGATAAGGACGAAGGTAGTAGCGGTAATATAGCTAATCGAACTGGCGAAGGCAAAAGCGTTTTAACGCGCGGACCGACGCCTACCAGGTTGTTCCAATGATCCATGGGATCCGTAGGGTTTATAGGGTTCATAGGGTCCGCTGGAAAGGACGATAACTTCGTTTCCTTTCCCTTTCCCTTGCCATCTAGCTTTAAGGGTTTTTTTGATTTCTCGGCATGCTCCGGACTTTTTACAACAATCTGGAAGCTGCCATTAGACCGATTAGTTGGCTTCGTTAAGCCCTTTGCTGATGGTCCACTGCTAGGGTCGGAACTAAGACTTTTCGTTAATAACTCCTCGAATCGCTTAGATCTCTGTCTGTATAATTCGTTTATGTTACTGGCCCGTCGGAGTTCCTCCTTTAAGGCTTGTTAATCTCGTTTAGCTATCGCACGCTGCTAACGTTCAGCAGCTGCTATATCCGTCAATTTCTTAACTTGCTTCCGTAAGCGTTCAGCCTCTTGGAAAAGGCGTTCGCGCTTTAGGGAAGTTTTTCTTAACTCGCTAAAGGAATCGTCTTTTCGTAATACGAAGGTATTATCCTTTTGGGGAGTTGCTTTGGAATTTTATTATATACATTTTAACTTAAACAGACTCGTTTTCGTTAGCTTCTGCCGATTGCTAGACTTTAGGCCGGTTTTCCTTAACTTCGTAGCGCGTCTGTTAACAATTTCGTGGCGGTATTTAACAATAGAAAAAATAGAAAAGCTTTAATCGCGATCTTTTTTCCAAAAGAACCGAAAAGATGTTACTATGTAAAAATACGCGTAGCTTATCTGATTGTTATTGGTGTGATGATATGTGTATTACTAACTTCGTCTGGATGGATTAGATTGATCCCTGTTGTGTATCTAAAATATACTAGCTACAGGTGGGGCGCCAAGCCCTAGTACGGACGTGTTAAGGTTAGTGTTGCACGGGCCAACCAATCAGGTGCATGGCAACGCACCATATGCCAACAATAATTTTAATAAAAATCGCCGTATTCGTCGTATTTGCTGTAAATTCCGCGGTATATTTTGCTAGCAACTAAATATTCTCGTCCAGATTGAGGCCGTTCCGTAAAAATACGATATTAAAAAAATTTAACGGTATAAATTACGTTAAAATATTTTCAATATCGAAGAATTTATTAATTAATACGTTAACGGCCGCGGACGTATTTATTTAATCGAAAAATAAACCGGAAATTTAAAAATTAGTCGATATCGAAATAACTTTAACGTTAATAATAATAAAACCGTATTAACGAAAAGTTTTCGGTTTTAACGGTATTATTCGTACGGCCTTAAGCTATTATTCTTAATATCGAACGTAAACGTTTATATAAGTATAAAAAACGGCGAACAAAGTAATACGGCCTTAATATAACCGGCCAGGTTATAATTCGGTCCGGACGTAATAATAAAGTACGCAACCGGTAAAAAGTTAACGTTAATCCTTTTCGTATTTCCGTATTTTTTCGTAAAATCTCAGTAATTTCGCAGAATAAAAAAATTTATATCCGTTACTTTTTACCGGAAATACGGTAAAAAAAAAATCGGAATCGTACATATTTTTATAACGAAAATACGAAAACGGGAAACGATAGCAAAAATTATTATTAAAAGTAACTTAAATACCGTTTTATGCGAAAACGGTTTCCGTATTACGGAAATGTTTAATTTCGAATTAAAAAATACAGTAACGTCCCACACAAGCGAGCTGGCCACACAAGCGAGCTGGCCAGATTTTGGCACCTCGCCACAACACACTTAAATTACTCAACCACAACACTTCAAATTGATTCTAATCAATCGTATTCTCTTTTACTAATCGTATCTACAGCTTCGGGACAAGTGCACGCATTATATCAAGGCTTGTTGCGGACGCCATATTGCTATTCCTTCCTGCCAACCCGCCCGCAACCGACCAACTTCAGCAGCTATTAGCAGCAATTCTTTGCCA
>QJNY01000285.1:0-40525 GCA_004155945.1 Monosporascus sp. mg162
AAAACCCCAAAAAAAAAAAAAAAAAAAAAAAAAAAACGCGTTAAACTTAGCAGTAAATTTATATTAATTTCGTAAAATAATTTTAAATTAATTTCAAATTAATTCATTAACTTGTTTAACTTCCGCTTTACGTAAGATTCGACGATACCAAACAAGTTATAAGCTATTATTAAGAAAAACGCCTTTTTAACGTTTAATACGCAAAATTTCGTAAAAATTTAAATCCGAATTACAATTCCAGGTTTTTACCTTAAACGTCATAAAAAAAACAGCGGAAATTATATTAATCGAGATATTTAAAAATACGTTTAATACTTAAAATATTCTTAAAATAATTTAATTTTTTTTAATAACTAATTTATTAACTATTTACGTTAAAAAGTTATTATTTAAACGAAAAATATGTAATTAATAAAAACCCTTTTAATTTATTACGTTAACTTAATAAAACCGTAAATAAAAGATATTAAGCTTACGAAAAAACCTGGCTCTAAGTTAGCTAAACGGTATAACGACTTTTTAAAACATAAGAAAAAAAACGATAAGCTGAAATAAATTTTAAAGCATAAAAATATTCAGAATTAAGGTTACTTTAAAAGGAAATCGGCGTTATTAAGTTTTAAAATACCTAAAAAACTATAAAGTAGTTTTAATACGAATTTGTTTATATTATCGTTTTTACTAGATTATTTTAAATTAGTTTATTAATTTTTCTTTATTACAATATTAACTTCAATGCGAATTTATTAACATTACTGCTTTTATTCAATTATTTCAAATTATTTCATTAAATTTTTTCAATTAAACTACGGACTTAAAGTAATTTGCTAATAAGTAATCGTAGGTGCTTATAGGTCCTTGGCATTACTTACTAGGTACCCGCGGATAATGCCAAGAACCCATTGGGTACCTGCGGGTCCTTTTCTACTTTCGCCAAGGACCCATTGGGTACCCGTGGGCCGTGGGTAATTTTCGGTGGGTGGTTCCTCCCTCACCCTAGTTAAGTAGATTAAGTATGGAGCTGACGGGTGTTAAAAAGTGTTGCGCGTGCTTGTGTGTTGCGCCTGCTTGTGTTGGACGTTACGCTCATTATTTCCTATAGTTTAGATAGCAGCAGCTTGCAATAACAATTGGTTACCCAGATCTACATCTCCTATTACCAGACGTAACTATTACTTCATTTCTCAGATTCCCACGATACCACTGCCAACAATAACCGTACGACTTAGGTTTAATAGTTGGTTAAGCCCATAGCCGTCGCACTTGTTCCACGGTCGAAACTCGTGAATGGCCCTTATCCAATCTGCCGAATCCTTCAGTAATGTTGAGAAGTCCACATCAGCCTTGCGGCTGCCGTGGCCCATATCTTCGTGCAACGTTGCGATGCCGGTTAGTACCTCTAATTTAAGGAGATCGATGCCCTTGGTTAGCTCGAAACAACTCCGCGTACCCCGCAGAATTATTACAGTGTATTTTACTTTCGTTGGTATGCTGATTTCTTGGTCTGAGCTTGTGGCTGTGGACTTGTGGTTGATAAGGGCCTGGCTGGCCCGCCTTGAGGAACTGATCTGACGGATGCGGCTTGCGGATGCACCGTCACAGCTCATCGCCAACACCGACCGCAAGCACCAGCAGAAGGAGAAACTCCGCGACGACTGAAATGCCCTTTCTTCTCCTGCTACTTTCAAGAATTTATTTGCACTGTTGCTGACGCTCTTCAAGAGAACGGGCCTTCTAAGTCCTCCAAGGCCGCCCCCTCGTCCTCCGTACTTCCCCGCAATTTTTCCTCCGCTCCACTTTCACCTACGTCAACGAAGAGAACATCACTTGGGAGGTGAGACTTCTACAGTCCATCGGTTATCTACTCGGCTAGCCTGACGACACAATCGAGCTGTCTACAGAGCTCGGCTGATCCGTCAGTGAAGATCGGGCCTTAATAGTGCCTGAATATGCCCTTGCTGCCCCCCTAAAAAATAAAAATAAAAATTAAACCCTAACTATCATGAGACTTATCAACACCTCAACACTTCAATTCGAACAATTTCTGGGTACCAAGAAGCCGCCATACGCTATCCTCAGTCACACATGGGGCAACCAGGAGGTGACCTACGATGAAATGCTCAATCCAAGCCAAGAGACCAGGCGCAAGGCCGGCTTTCAAAAAATTGAGAGCTGCTGTGGCATAGCCAGAGAGTATAGCCTCTTCTATGCCTGGGTGGACACCTGCTGTATCGACAAGCGTAGCAGTGCTGAGCTCTCTGAAGCTATCAATAGCATGTATCGATGGTATCGTGAAGCTGAAGTGTGCTTCGTCTATATTGTCGATGTCGACTCCGTGCCTATCGATGGAGAGACATACGGCTCTGCACATCAGATTCAGGCTTTCAAAAAAAGCCGCTGGTTCTCTAGAGGCTGGACATTACAAGAGCTCATTGCACCACGCAAACGGCTCTTCTTCTCCAATGACTGGTCGTTGATCCACTTCTCAATCAATAAAACCGAGAAAGACTCTCTAGATGAGCTTCTTGCGAGCATCACCGGTGTCAGTCCAGAGGTGCTTCAACACCGTGAACCGCTTTCAAAATTATGCGTGGCGGAGCGTATGTCATGGGCCTCTCGACGAGAGACTACAAGGGAAGAGGATATGGCATACTGCCTTATGGGCATCCTCAATGTCAACATGCCTATTTTATATGGCGAAAGCTTACGAAAAGCATTCAGGCGCCTCCAGGAAGAGATAATGAAGAATTCATTCGACTACAGCCTTTTCGCTTGGCCTTCTCGATATGCAGAAAGCGGTCTTTTGGCGCAATCACCTGCCGACTTCGCAGATATGCCAAAGCTTGGACTGTGGAGCCCATCGATGCTCACCCCATTCCAGATGACGAATTTGGGGCTGTTGATCAGACTAAATTTCAATCACAAAAAACATCAAAAGAGTGATTTCGCAACTCCACCACATTTTACTCGCGCTGCACTACAAATCGACGTTAAATCCGAGTATGGCTGGGGAATTCTTGTGGTCCGGTTGAAACCCGTCAAAGGGGCGTATTGCATTGTAAATGGACGACGTTGCCGCGCCTTCAGACGGGTCGGCTGCCCGACATTCGAAGCGGCTGATAACGACACCTTTATTGGCACTCCGTACGAAGATATTCTCGTGCTTGAGGATGAACATCTTGAGCTGGTGCAAACTGCTCAAGAGCATCATGATGAAAGATGGGGGCCAAAAAACCGGTTCATGCTCAGAGAGCCTTTATATAGCGAGGACTAACTAATTAATCGACTACTATGGACAATTCAGCTTAAGCGTGCTCATACTATACCACGGCGATCTTGATGGGAACGACTGACGAATGAGAGGCAGCAAGTACTCAATAGTGTACAAACGGCCCGCGATACCCATGGAACTGATAAAAACCTAGTGTAGTGCACCACACTCTGACCAACCCTCGGCAGATGCGCTAGGCAAATATAGCTTGTATTATTTTAATCACAATATAACGTAATCACCCTAACGCACACAAATCTCCTAGTCAAAACCCCTCGCGTTTTGCGGCGTTGTGCAGACCTCATTTGTCCCGACAAACTCGGCATGCAGGTTTCCTTCACCTCTGTGTCTTCAAAGGTTGGAGCCCTATTCTTTCTTGATAAGAGCTTCATATAATTGCCCCGAAATTCGCAAAAGGGGCCGATGGTCGTGGTGGGGCAGGGGGAAACATCTGGAGCGGCTGTCGACTCCATGAATGGAACGATCGAGAGCATAGCTGAGACGAGCGTATTTTTCCCGGTGCCACCTTCGTTCTAGTGGAGGAATGCCTGAAGAACAATGTGATATCGACCATCATCTGTAAACTCGCGAGGGAGAGACTGAGACGCCTAACTGTGCGTCCTTATCGGCACGGCGGGCTTCTCGTGACGCAGGGACGCACGTTAGTCGAGAATCGATTGATTTATCTAAGGAAGACGGAGAACATAACTATGTACATATAAAACACGACAAAACAGTACTGAAACGACCAAGACAGTCTCTTCATGTGACCTTGCATGTGATATAACTTCAACTTGAGCTCTTTCCTGCTATGTAGGCCTTGATAAGATTATCATATAGATCAGCTTCATTAACCCAAGCTATCATCATCTTCTGGATATGATTTTCACTTGACCCAGTACTGGGTGACCATCTTCTACGCCTCTCCCGTCCAACCGGGACAACTTGATCATCCATAACTCGCTCAATTTGATCTGCTTATCTTTGGGATCCACAGCGGATGGCCTAGGTTCTTGAATAGCTTGTTTCCTAAGCAGGGGATATACTAGATTTTGACGAGAAGTAGGTATACCTCTTGTAGAGTCATTACCAAGATTGCTATAGGCTTCATTGACCTGAGAATCAAGTGCCTCCTCGCTGTCGAGAGTATTCCCTGGATCTAGTCTGTGATGAGCAGACCGTACATAAATTGAAGCAGTCTTGCCTGGTCTCCTTGAAAAGAGCCATATTGCATAGACTCCTCGAAGTGAGTTGTGGACATGGCGACTTTGCCTGCTATCACGAACGATTCGGCCATACCGATTCCAATAATCGCTGCAACTGCGGAGAAAGGAACACACCCCAGCATATCTTCTTCTGTAGAAGACTGAGGGAAAACCGACTGCTGCCCAGGAACGTGCCCGGGCTGCTTACATTCAATATTCATTGGAAAGAAGTGCGAAATGGGCGAGGTTTGTAGAGAACAGTGGGTTCTTTGTGAGAATGTGCCCTAGATAGCTGAACGGGCTTTGCGAAGAGTTGTGCTAATCGCACATTAGTTTTTTAATAGGAGCTACACATTACTTTTTTACACCTGGCAACGCCCCGCCACCGTTTCAAACACCTCATAACACTTAGTATTTACCTATAAATAACTTAACAATTTAAGAATTTTTTAAATACGTTTTAATATGTATTTTAGTCCGTATTAACTGTAGATCCTAAATTCTGAAGGCCGTTTAATTTTGCAATTTTTCTTTAGAAAGATATATATAAGTAAAGTATAAGGATTGGGAAAGGGATGCAACTGTAGAACGAAAAAGGGGGTCGGGCTAGGCGTTCTACAAGGTTCAGGCCTACAGCGCACCCATATAGCGCTTTACTTAACAACAACAAAAGAACGATTAATATCTTAACGCGCACGTACCGTATTACAAAAGCTTTGATATACCTTTTTCGCTTCAATTAGGGCAATTGATCTATAGAAACATATTATAATATTACGGCTAGGTTGTTGGTATATTTATTTAGGTATGGTATAGGAAATCAGGGCGATTTTCATGGCTTCTGTTGCGCGTGATACGGCCCGTCAGATCTCTGACGGGCCGTTAGCAGGTGTAAAAAAAGTAATGTATGGCTCTCATATAAAAAACTAATGTGCGATTAGCACAACTCTTTGCGAAGGAGAGCTGGATCATGTAATGAACCCGACCACTTACCTCACTAAAATCAGGCCCTGTTTTTGAGGAATAGCTGCGCCGTAGGCGCCGCTTTAGCTAAAGCTTTGAAAAAGCACAGTAGCTCCAGGTATCCCGCTAACCCAATTAGAGCAAGACCCACAAAAATACACTTTCCTCAAAAATAGGGCCTGATGGCAAGTTGTGATTTTTTGGCTCCGTTCTGGGCAGTCCCATACAAATTTTCGAAAACCTTTCTTAAAGATTCGCAAATACAACAACAAGACAATTATAATAAAAAATAATAAAAAATACAGTTATGTACAGTTTTGAGAAAGCTTTTTAACCATATATATAGCCTCCCGGTCGGGGCTGATTTGGTGGAGATATCAAAGAAATAAATCAAAATTTCCGTTCTGGGCAGACCTTCCATCCGGAACGCCCTTATGGCTGCGACGCAACAACCACAACCCGTACGGCCAAAAGAATAGCTGTACGGGCTTCTCCCATACTGAATTACCCTTGGAAGGTCCATGGCAGAATGTTGTGACCGGTAGTTGTTGCGTCGCAGCAAGGAGGGCGTTCCGGATTCAATTGACCCCAACCTTCTCATGGCTGCGACGCAACAACCACAACCCGTACGGCCGAAAAAATTGACATACGGACTTTCCCCGTACAGGATATACTAGAGAAGCCCGGTGCACGATGGTACGACTGGTAGTTGTTGCGTCGCAGCGATGAGAGCGTTGCGGTCGTCCATTTCCCAGGTCTGAACTTGGCCGTATTAGCTGCAATTGTCGCCCGAAAAAATTAAAAAAATTCTTATATGCATATTAGCTTATATTCAACACGTATATCCAGTTTCATACTTAACGGGCTTCAATTAATTGCGTAACACGTTTTTCTTATTTAAATCTTTGGATTCTTTAAAAGCAATAAAAGGAAAGTTGATGATTTTGGTAGTGACGCCCAGAACGGAACCCCTATTCGCACAACTCCAACTTAGGCCTCGCTCGCTAGTTACGGGAATACGGCATTTGATTGGTTAATTTCTAGCGTCTTGGCGCAGTACATTGAAAAACTTTGGAAAAAATTGGAGAACTAGCGAGCGAGGCCTGAGCTAGCTGAGGTAACCGACCACCGCAATAACGTGCATGGGAACGTGAGCGGATCGGAATGTTTTTAAACACTGATACCTCCCTAACCTTGCGATGCAACGGCTCTTGGATGCGAGGTTTGCCCTAATAATGGACGTTCCCCACGTTAAATATCAAGGCGACGCCCCCCACCAACGCTCCACCCCATCAACGCGCCACCCCACACCCGCGTTACGCGTTGATCCACTTACTAATTTCTTTCCTTATAAAATGCCCTTTTACAACGCTTTAGAAAATTGAAAAAATTATCTTCTTATTTATCAGAATTTGCGTTTTCGAACGATATACAGCTTTCAGCTTAATTCTGTACGACGTAAGCGATTAACGAAATAAAGCGTAAAAATCCCTGCATTTGTCAGATAACTGCTGATATCAGGGATTCTAAGATAGAACGCCACGGAGATTACCTGAGGCTTAGGGTGGGGACTACACTAGCCACATCCACAAGTATAAACCCCGACCGACGCGGTCCAAGGACTTCAAAATTAATATAACAACATTAGTTCTGACTCCAATACTGAATATACGCTTGTGTCTGACAATTAAAAGTCTTAGTTTTATTTGATACCGATATCGCGATTATAACGGTAAGCGACCTTTAATTATAATAACTAAAGCTACTGAAGAAAAGACGATTTATTTAGGTTTAGAACATTGGGAGCAGTGGGATAACGAATTCTAAACCAAAACAACAGCCCTAGATTTATGGGATTATATCGACCCGGATCAAAAATTATTATGGCCTATTTAACCTATAAAGCCAGCATTCGGGGATTACCCGAAAAGAACTAATCCCCGAGTTATTCGAAACACTTCGACCGAGATTACGACCGATAGTATAACCGTCGCATCAAGTTCCGTTAAACAAGTGGAAATTGGCGGAAGATTTCGTTCCGTAACAGAAATAACTATAGAAGGTAAACTTAGTTACAATACGGATTAGGCCATATACGTATACGAAGATAAAAAATACAAAGATTACCGAAAAAGTATTAAAGAATTGACGAATTGGGTTTTATTTCCGGTATCCCTTAATTACCGACTTACGATTTGCAAGTTAATAAGGACCTTAAACAAATGGTATAGCGATTTGAAGAAAACTGGCATTATTTATCAAGAAAGATTAAAGCCGGAAGCGAAAAGGAAATACCGAATAATTACCAAGTTATTTATTAAGCTTTTAAAAGATTTCGGAATATAGGTGATATAGTAGGAAACAGTTATATCGAACGTATAAAATAAAGGTATTAAAGAAGCAAATAATATACAGAATCTAGCAAACGACTTAGAAAAAGCTTTTAGCGACGTTTTTAGCAACTGGATTATAAGCTTTAAAATAACTTATCGGGAATAAATCAACGTTGGTATATTAAAGTACTACGAAAGAATAGCGCAGTTTAGGGATTATATTTTCTATTAATTTAAAGGAATTTGTCCGAAAGTTGTTCGAAGTACGTTCGTAGTTATTTTTGGAAATATAAACGATTTGGACCCCGAGGTAAATAATAATTTATTAGATAATAATAAACTATAAAATTAACGAATTAATACTTTTATAAAAAAAGCCCGAGGATCCGGCAAAAGTAAAGGTCGAGGTCGGGGCGGTAAGCTAGCGGAATTAAAGTGGAAGCGCGTTATTACCGACGAGAACTTTTACCGGATTTACCTGTTGTTACGTCCAACTAATGTGGAGAAAGGATGTGCCAAGAGGATTGTCGAGATGGCTTTAAAAGACTTGGGCGTAACGGATAAATCTCGGTTAAAAAGCTTGTGTGCCTGGTTGTGCTTGGATTTGATGGATATGGAATATATCCATCCATAACCACCATAAAAGGATGTGCTTGGATTTGTTGGATGTGGAACATATCCAAACACATCCACCACAACCACAGAATCGGAAGGATATATATAAACCAATAATTTCCTATGTAAATAACATCCAGATAAATTCGCTCCTTAGGTATCAATCTAAATCTTTAATTAAAGGCATCGTTCTTCGATTAAAAGAAAAGTCCGCAAATTTCTTTAACGAATAAACTACTGAATCATTTTTCGCCTTATTATTACCTACAAATTAAAAACCCCCTTCGGATACTAATTATATTTCCAGGTAATTACGTAACAGGTTCGTTACATTTTAATAGCTCCTTAATTAATAGCCGACGCATGGTTTAAGGCCTAATTAAGCATAAGCTTTCTTAAACCCAGTAAAACCGATATAACAAAACGGCATTTAAAAAATAAACGACATACCCGATTGCTTTTATTAGTAAGCGATCAATATCTGGATTAAAACATCCTATCCCTTATTAAAGAAATCCTTTCTTTAATCGACAATATGGCTCTCCTTATTACTTGGTTTTAAAGAGGATTTTCTTTTTCTCTGCAACAATCTTTTCCGGCTTTTAAAAAAACTATTAAGGTCCAGGAAAACGAACCGGAAAAAGAAAAAAAGGAATCCGACAGCTTAAAAGGCAAAGAAAAAAAACTTACGATTAACGACAAGCTGCGTACCTTAATAACTAAACTTCAGGCGGTAAAAAGGGAAAATGCCAAACTTGCTCGACAGCAAAGGTTTTCGATATTACCTTTATTCGGCGCGAATTAATTCTGCGAAAATACTGTTCCACCTTTTGCTTATCATAAAATGCCAAAGGTCAAAGGTTATAAGCCAACCCCCTTAAAACCTTACGACGGTACCACAGATATGGAAAAATTCTTAGTTTAGGCCAAACTTTACCTTAAGTTTTATGAAAATTTTTTAACGGAAAAGTATTAAAAGGTAATGGTTATTTTTTAGCTGCTTACTGGAAAAATTTTCTTATAATCCGAACTTATTATAAACGATTACTTTATAAATTACCTTAATTAATTTTCCGACTTAATTAATTATATCTTCGGCAATTATAAATATTTTAAGGAAAAAATGCAGGTTTTATTTAGAAATTCCGATAAAAAATAACATGCGGTCGAACAGTTGCACCTTTTCCAACAAACTAAGTTAACAGCCGAATATGCGATTAAATTTAATCGCTTTATATTAATTTCCAATTTCCCAAAAAGCGTATTATTTTATTCTTTTTATAACGGCCTAAAATTATAAGTTAAGGATAAAATGTATAAAGTGCCTAAGATTAGCCTTTTTTAAAATTATATTAATAAAACCATTATTGCCGATCGACGTACCTTTAAGAAGTATTTACAAAAAAAAAAAGATTCGACAGAAAAAAAAACGATTAAAGCTTTAATAGCAAGTTTTAAAAAAGCAAAAATAAGGATAGAACTTAGAAAAAAGCGAATATTATTTTAAGGGAGTTTAAAAAGGATAAATCGAATGTTGAATGCTTTAACTATAGCCAAAAAGGTTATTATAAAAACGAATGTTGTTTTTTAGCTAAGAAAAACTTTAAAAAGGAAGGGATTTTTTAAAAAAAGGCCCGAACGGCCGAATAAGGAATAAACAGTAGAAGCGAAAAAGAAAAGGAAATTAATTTTACCTTTTTCCAGCAGGAATATATTATCGCGACGATTTACTATAAACTAAACGGCGACTTAAAGTACGAACGTTATCCGATTTGCCAAAATTAAATAGTTAAAGCCTGTAAGTATTATCCCGGATAATTAACTTTTAGGGTAATTATAAGGTTAGGATGCGAATGTTATTTAGATGTGTAGAAGTACGAAATATATTACGAATATGGCCAGATACGTTTAGAATTTAGTAATTACGGGCAGAAAACCCCTAAATCCAGCGAACCCCCAGAACGGGTGGCATATTTCAAAACCGAAACTTTTAAACAGGATTTTATTAATAGGTACGAACTTTTCCATTTTTCGGTTTGCAACGATAACGATTATTTAATTTACTTTCGAACAAAGGAAAATAACGATTATTGGCCCGGTTGAAACGAAGAAACCTTTATAAAGCTTAATAACGATTATAAATATATCGAAATCCCCCGATGGCTCGAATATTTTCGATCTTGTTATTTGTACCCCGAATCGGATTAAAGCCGAAAAGTTATTGTTTAAGGTTGCTTATGTTATACCTTTATATTATGCTTAATATATAAACTTCTGGATATGGAAGTAAGCTTTATAAAGATTTTAATTTCGAATCGGAAATTTTTTCAAACGTTAAAGGTAAAAATTATTAAGGTAAAATGTTAAATTGGCTAACGAAAATAGTATACTTGCATGGACGACAAATGTATTAAATACGTAATTAAGAAAGCCTGCAAATGGAAATGTTTTTTAACGAATAAAATTACAAAGTTAAAAAATGGCAAAAACTTTCGAAATTGAGGTATCGAGGAATTTTGCGAATTAAAACCTTATGTAAGGCAAAAAAAGAATTACGAAACCAAATCGAAATTTTTATTTAATATTAAAGCTAAACCTTTAAAGTCATAATTAACTTTAAAGCAAAAAGCAACTTTATTTCGCTAACGGTAACCGAAAAATATTATATTTTTTAAAGGTATAAGTTAAAATCCTACAAATTACGAATAGTTAATAAAAGTTTTTCCCAATACGATAATAGACGAGTTTTTAAAGAAATTAAAAAACTTTTAATATAGATCTAAAGGTACTAAAAGCATTTTACCTTGGATATCGCCGACATTTCAGGCCATAATGTTATTCTGGGAATGCCGTAGCTTAACTCCAGTAACCCGTTAATTAACTGAAAAATTCGCTAGCTTTCTTAAAATTATCAATTAACTTTTTTTAAAAAAAGGTTTAAAAAAATCTGCTATATAATCCGAAAAGCCAAAATATTAGATTTTGCCAGTACCGTACCCTTAAAATACCAACGTTTCGAACGACTTTTTAAGGATAAAAAAAATTACGAGCTGCCTTTATACGGATAATGGGATTATCGTATACTTATTAAAAAAGAACATTATTTCAAGCTTTACAAAATTTATTACATAAATCCAGAAAAGGTAAAGGCTTTATAAAAAGGCATCCAGTTAAACCTAAAAAAGGTTATATTTAGCTATCCGAATTCCCCGTAGGATACCTTGTACTTATAATACCCAAAATTAAGAACGGCAAACAAAAAATCGATTAAGATAAAAATCCGATTTATCGACGCGTAGTCGATTATCGATAGATGAACGATATTACTATTAAAAACGGATATCCTTTAACCTTAATAAATACCTTAAAAAAAACGCAAGTAAAGCTAAATAATTTACTGTATTAAATTTTCGAAACGGGTATTACCGCATTAAAATGGCAAAAAGAAAAAAATAAAAAATTGCTTTTCGAACGATATACGGATATTACGAATATCGAATTATGCTTTTAGAACTTATTAACGCCCCTGCTAGTTTTTAACGCCTAATTATAACCATATTTAGGAAATTCCTAAACAAATATATTTTTGTTTACCTCGACGACATCTTCATTTATTAAGAAACGTTAAAAAAATATAAAAAGCATATTTTTTAAGTTTTTAAAGTTTTAAATAAAGCAAATATCCGAATCAACCCTATTAAAAGTATATAACATACGCAGAAATTAAATTATTTAAGATTTACCCTTACCTTCGGTTAAATTTAGATTTAAGATTTCAAATTAAAAGCAGTTAAAAATTAGCCTATCTTTAATAAGGTAACCGTTACCGATATTCGGTAAATCTTGGAATTTACGGGTTACGTATGCAACTTAATTAAAGGATATAAAAATATTATTAAACCTTTAACGAAATTTATTATTAAGGAATATATTAAAAAAGAATTCGAGCTTTTAAAAAAAGTTAAGGAAACTTTTTAACTATTTAAAAACGAAATTACTAAAGCGCTAATAATGAAATTGCCCAACGCCGACAAAAAGAAACGCCTAAAAATAAACGCCTTAAATTATACCCTAGGCGCAGTTTTGGAATAACAAAAAGATAATAGGAAATAGTACCTATTAACCTATTATTTTAAGGCCCTTCGAAACGTAGAATTTCGATATAAGATCTACGACAAAAAGCTGCTAGCGATTATTAACGCTTTTAAAGAATAAAAACCTTTTTTTAACAAAATCAAAAAGTTTTTCGATATTTACTTAAATTATAAAAATTTTACCCGATTTATAACGCCTTAAAAGTTAAATAAACGTTACGAAATTTGAATAATTTTTTTATCGAAATACAATTTCCAAATTTATTATATTAAGGGGAAAAAAAACATTTAAGCAAATATCTTAAGTTATAAAAAAGATTATAATTTTAAGGTTCCGAAACGTTAAATGCAAATACTGTAACAGATTAAGGACGGTACCTTACGGTTATATAAAATACTAAAGTAACTTACTTTAAAACTTTTAACAAAATTCCGAAATTCCTATAATAAGGAAAAGAAAAAAAAAATGCAACAATTAAATAAATAACTTAAAAACCAGTTGTTGTATGATAACAAAATTTACATCTTTCGAAATTAATAAAAGTAATTCGTTAAAAAGTTTTACGAAAATTTATTATACGAATATTAAGGTATTTTTAAAATTACTAAACGATTATAGGAAAAATACGATTTTCCAGGATTTCGACGAATTGTTAAGCAGGTAATTAAGGATTGTAATATTTGTAATAAGGCAAAAGCAGCCCGACATAAGCCTTATGGACTTTTGCAGCCTATAAATATTCCAAAAAAAGCTTGGAACATTATTGCTTGGAATTTTATTACCGGTTTACCCTTATCAAAAAATTCCGTTACTGGAATTTAATACGATGGAATATAGGTAATCGTTAACAGACTTACTAAATATAGGTACTTTTTACCTTTTAAAGGAAACGTAACGGCAAAATAATTAACTTACGCTTTTATCCGATATTACCTCGATAAATATGGGATATTAAAAAGAATTATCTTAAATAAGGATAAACTTTTTATATTAAAGTTTAGTACCAGCTTTTTTAAGTATATAAACGTTAAGCTTAAATTTTTAACAGCATGCCATCCATAAATAAATAAATAAAACGTTTAAATTAAACGTTAAAACAATATTTAAAAAGTTACGTTAATTACAAGCAGGATAATTAAGTTAAACTTTTTTTATTGGCTTAAATAACTTATAATACCTTTATTAATAAAGATATAAGTATTTTTCCTTATATAACGGTATATAGTTACCAAGTAGAAACTTAACGGTTAAAATAATTACTAAACGAAGTTCCAAAGTTAACCGCGAAAGCTTTTCGAACAAAAACGGTAATAACTAAAATCCAAACAGTATAAATTTGCTTACAGAATAAATTACGATTCCTTTAATAAAGAATAATCTAATATTATAATAAAAAAAGAATTAAGGGATTAATTTTATCGAAAAAAGATAAAATTTACTTATTAAGCTAAAAATAAAACGTAATTTCGAATATTTTTCAAATTAAAACAAAAAGATTTAATAATAAGCTTAATTTTAAAAAGCTTAATCCGTTTAAAATCGATAAAGTTATTTCCAGAATTAATTACCGATTATTATTACTTAAAACAATAAAAATATACCCTGTTTTTTATATCTTTTTATTTAAACCAGTATTTAAAAACGCGCTGCTGGAAACCAGTTTGGAAATCGGAAAAGACGACGATAAGTACAAAATTAAACGAATACTGGATTTTAAGATAATTAAAAATAAGGTTTAATATTTAATCAAATAAAAGGATTACTTATACGAAAAAAATACTTAAGAACTTTTTAAGTATCTAACGAACGCGAAAAACTTAGTTAAAACGTTTTACCGCCAGAATCCTAACCGACCGTTTTTAACGTAACCAAGGTCGTAAGTGATAACGGCCTAACACCTAAATTTAATCCCCTAACGTTTTAATCGAAAAAAGTAAACGCCTTTATTATCGCGTTAATTTCAAAAGTAAGTTATGCTTACGCGGTAACGGCCCGTCGCCCTTCATTTTCTACTTTTTCTTTTTTTTCCAGTTAATCCAATTCGAAACTTTCGTTTAATATTTTTACCGCCCGACGTTTTAAAAAGTCCTGCTAAAGCCTTAACCGCTTTAACTAACCAACAAACGCCTACATTTCTTCTTTTTGGCGTTAACGTAGGTTATTCTTTTTTTTTAGCCCGTTTTTAAAGGATTAGTAATTAATTTTCCGCTTCCTGTTGTTCCTTTTGAAAACGTTTTTACTTTTAAATTATTCGGTTTAAAAAATTTATTATCGTTACGTTACAGTTTCGACGTTAACAGCGTTAATAATTGTTGCAAAAGGAAACGCCTGCGGCAAATCGATAGTTTGTTTTTTCGAAACGAATATACGAAAAATAAGAATAATGTTTATCGTTAAATTCTTTAAGCCAGGTAGCCCAACTTTTACGGGAAAGTTTTTGATCTGGACGAGAACGCCTTTTTGGCTTAGCAGTCCGATTCGATATTATGAGACAAAGGTTGTATTATGTGCAAAAAAATCAAAAAGAAAAGAATGTATTTACTTGTTTTATCTTTGGAACAAGGATCCTAAAAGGAGAAGAATAATGTTACGTTTAATTAATGTGGAGAAAAGATGTGCTAAAAGGATTGTCGAAATGGCTTCAAAAGTTTTGGGCGTAACGGATAAATTTCGGTTAAAAACTTTGTATACCTGGTTATGCTTGGATTTGATGGATATGGAATATATTTATCTATAACTATTATAAAAGGATATGCTTGGATCTGTTGGATATAGAACATATTTAAATATATCTATTACAACTATAGAATCGGAAGGATATATATAAACCAATAATTTCTTATATAAATAGCATCTAGATAAATTCGCTTTTTAGCTATTAATTTAAGTTTTTAATCAAAGGTATCGTTTTTCGATTAAGGGAAAAGTCCGCAACGAACAGATTACTGAATCATTTTTCGCCCTATTGTTACCTGCAAATCAAGAACCCCCTTCGGATACTAATCACACTTCCAGGTAGTTGCGTGACAGGTTCGTTACACCTGTTCGGCATGTTTAAGCTTTTACGAATTACTAGTTTACTGGTTCGTTTTTAAAAGTAAAGTACTCGAAGATTAAGAACCGAATAAAACCTTAATGCGACTGGTTAAGGAGCGCATTAATACGGTAGCCGGCTTAATAAAAGAAATTAAAAAATTAAATCTTAAAGCGCTACTTAAAAAGTTCGATTAATTAGGACGACGGATAGGTATTACCAAAGCTGTATTTCTGATATTTTACGTAACGTTTAAAACGGTTATTTATCCTTTAAAGAATTTCTCCATTTTCGATTTAAGGATTATCCTGTATATCTTTAACCAGATTAGCTGATTTTTAAATTTTAAATCAGCATCTTTAGGTGATTATGTATACGCTGGAGATATAGTTGTCCCCATTTTCGGATACGAATAAGTAAATATCCGTTTCGATAGCCCAGATAGCTTTCGACTGATACATTTATATAATGTAACGTATTGCGAAAGATTCGTATGTAACTTGGTATTATTACGTCTGCTGAAAAAATAAGGCCTTTAATAAGACTGTAAAGGAATTAACAACTATTTACGACGGAAAAATAATTCGATTATTGCAAGAATAATCGAAAAGCACGATTAAACAGTAATTAAATACCTGCTATTACAGTTAACTTGGAAAGCATTTTTTATCCGACGAAAGAAATTCAACTTATGGATAAAACGACCTTCGAATATAGCCGATATTCGACGATGGGACTTAAGGCTTGCTTATCCAGGTCCAAAAGCTCTTAATTACCTCGTAGGTTACATTTGAAAGGTGAAAATTAAGGACCTTAACCAAAAACGCTGTAAGAAAAACGAGATCATTACCGTCAAATATAACGCATGCGGATGCGGAAAAGCGAAGCGCCTAAACCGTAGGGCTCGTAAAAGCCCATCCGTAAAGCTAAAAACGCGATTAGCTATTAATTTTCAAGATCTGGAAAAAGATAACGACCGTATTAATAACGTTATATTTGTAACTGATCGTTTTTTAGGTTATATTTAGAACTGGTACCTTAACGATAAAATAACCGAAATAATTATAATAACCCTGGACTAACTATTCGTAATCCTCGAATGTTATAACTATAAAGTAAAAGTTATAAAATACGATAACGAACTGTATAACAAAAAGTACCAAATTCGAAATTACTTACATTTAAAAAGAAACGTTCGAATCGAGCTTTCAGCATTTAATACGTAAGTATAAAACGGAGGCGCCGAACGCTTAGGGGGTGTAATTAAGACAAAAGCAATTTATATACGAAAAGGGGCAAAGTTGCCGCATTTTTATAGATAAAGATTTACCGCGTTACAGTTTACTTATATAATCGGATCCCTAAATACATATTTAACTGGCTAGCATTATATAAACATTTTTACATTTATCAGATATATAAGAAAAAAAGGATAATTACCGACCGAAAATCTTATTTAAGTTATCTTCGAATTTATAGTTGCAAAGGCTTACGCTTTAACAAAAAGCGTATAACGTAAATAAAACAAGAAATGAAAATTCGACTTAAAGGCTTAGATGAGTTACCTTATAAGGTATTAATTATCAAATATTTACCGTATATGAAATCTTTTAACGAATAAAATGGTAACAATTCGCAACGTTATCTTCGACGAAAAGAATACTTTTAACGGCAACTTGGATAACTTTAAGGACGACTTTTTTAAGGTAACTGAAAACGAACTACGTTATTTACTTAATAAAATCGAATATTTAAGGGGTTCGCGCTTCGAATTTGGACTTACGGTTTACGAAAAAGATAAGGAAATAACGCAGCTATTAAAGATAAGCTTGGATAACGTCGTTAAAAACGAAAACGTGGTAAATTCGGACGAAGCAAAAAAAACTTTTAAAGAATTTGATTCGTATAAGCTTAATTAACTTTATACGAATATTTATTTCGTTCTTTATCCGACGCCCGATTTTATTCAGCCCCGTTTTGCTGCTTTATTAACTGCTATTATTCGAATTGCTGCGGTTTTTTAAAAAAAAAAAGCAATTATAAGCGCCGTCCTTAAAAAACGCAAGGATATCGATAAAATTATTAATTCCGGAGTTATATGCTATATTTCGAGCTAGCAAGTTACGTTTAATGCAGGACGCTTAAGTTCGGTAATAAAGTTAAGGTACGAAAAATAAGTAAGCAAGGTATAAGCTGCCCGGATGGTAAACCGTCCGTATCGTTACCTTAATAGTACAAAGATGAAAACTTAGGTTAATACTTTCGAACATAATCAAATTAAACGTTTATTATAAACAGGAAGGAAAATATATCGAAAATATTTTCCGCTAGTTTTTAAAACTTATAAGGAGTTACGAAATTACTTTATGGGAAATAAATTTCGGAAAGCAAAAAAGGATTATTTAAATAATTACAAATAAATAAGTTCGTAAATAAAATACGACCGCAAAAAGGCTAACAGGAAACAGTAATTTAATTGTATATAAATATACGTTTATAAGTTCGATAAACATGATAACTTTTTAAAATATAAAGTATAACTGGTAGTACGAAGTAATTAACAGGTTTATAAGGAATACGAAATTACTTTATGCTTTTACTTTTATTGGAAAATTTTTCCGAACCTTTATTGCTATAATTGCGCGTTTCGACCTAAAGTTGATATAGTACGACGCAGTTAATGCTTTCGTTAACGCAAAGCTAAATAAAGAAATTTATATAAAAATGTTATTAAGATACCGGAAACCGGGGATTATTCTGTATCTGTTTAAAGCCTTATATAGATTAAAAGAATTTTCCTTGCTTTAGTAAAAGGAGCTGTCGAAGATACTTACTTAGTTAGGTTTTACCCTTATTTTTTATAAGCCGTGCTACTTCGCGCAAGATAACATCCTTGTATTTTTTTATGTCGATAATATCGTTATCGCTTATAGAAAAGAACGCGAAGAAGGTGTTAACGCCGCGATTAGCTAGTTTAAAATAAGGTATTAACTTATTAAAGAAAACGAACTTTAATAGTTTTTAGGGATTAAAATTATCCGAAACCGATCGAAACGTTAGATATAGCTGTTACAATCGTTATATATTAACAAGCTAGGCAGATTAATTAAAAAGGAAATAAGTTCCGGACGAGCTAATATTTTTATGAAAAATAAAAAGTTACTTTCCAGTTAAAAGATTATAACCGATTACTTTATTAAGGTATATCAAAAGAAGATCGGCTTAATACTGTACGCTGCAGTTATTACCCGTCCGGATATAGCCTTTGCCGCCTCCAAACCGGCGAGATTTAACATAAATCCAAACCCGGAATACCATGTAAAAGCAAACCGACTTATTCGATACCTTTTCGAGACGAAATATTACGCCTTAAAGTACGGTAGGACAGATACCTTTAAGGTAGCTAGCGACGCCTCCTTGCCGATAATTCGATCGATCGAAAAAGCTTCCAAGCCTATGTTATGCGTTTGTTCGGCGGTATCATCGGATGGCGCGCCAACAAGCAAATACAGTGACTACTTTTATAATAAAAGCGGAATTATTAGCACTTGCTTAAGCCGCGAAAAAGGTTATGTACGTATTACGATTAGTTAAGGAGCTCGGAATTCGACTTGATACTTCGATTATCAGTATCCAATGTAATAATAAGCAAACTATCAGGTTTATCTATATAGATATTGCCCAGCTTTAAATAAAATTAAGACATATGGATATTTATAATTACTAGTTACGATAAAAAGCACTTCGAGAAAGGATCGAAGTAATATATATTCCTACGAACAATATAATTGCAGATAGGTTAATAAAGGTCCTTCCTGCTGCATCCTTCGGATAGTTTACTCGACAGCTAGGGTTAACGGATATCAAAAAGAGGATATAGAAACGCCGAGTTCGGGAATTATCTAATAAGGACTTGTAAAGATTCGAAGGCAACTTTGATTAATTAATCTTCTGCATCCAGGACCTGCTATCAAGAAAGCGGCTCCTAAGGAGGTGTGTCAGATAACTGTTGATATCAGGGGTTCTAAGATAGAACGCCACGGAGATTACCTGAGGCTTAGGGTGGGGACTACACTAGCCACATCTACAAGTATAAACCCCGACCGACGCGGTCCAAGGACTCCAAGATCAATATAACAACACTAGTTCTGACCCCAATACTGAATACACGCTTGTGTCTGACAGCATTCAACCTTTAAAAAATACCAGGTCGACAGGCGATATATAATACGCCGTATCGAAGGCGTACCGACGAAAAAAAAGGTTAATAAAGCTTATCAAAAGTTATTATAAATCTAGAAAAAGGCTCTAATTTATTGGATTATCGTATAAAATTAATTAAGCTATACGCTACCTTATTCCCGATTTCGTTTATATGTATAACGCCTTTTAATTAATAATAGTAGCCCCGAATGCTTAAAGAAAAGTTAGATAACCCGATCTTTGCGTTACCATCTCAAAATACGGACTTTTAAAGGTAGGACGATCGATTATAAACGTTTAAATAACGCTTCCCCGGTTTATATTAACGTTTTATTCGGGCGTTTCATTTTATCGAAGCTTAAAATTATTAAGTAAAAGAACCAATATAACGTAAACGAAATCGGAATAATAAAAGGTATAAAGAAAAACGTTTTCGTTTTCGGTAAACCTTTAAAAGGTTTATTTTTTAAAGGATATTTTTTTTTAAAAAGGTAAATTATTATAACCGTATATATTAATATTAACAGACGATCGTTATTATTATTCGTAATTTTTAAAATGAACGCTATAGCAAAAGCGTTTATTTCTTTCGATTAGAGCGCCTTAAGGTTGGATTTAAGTGCCGGGCCGCTATCCCCTGCAACCTTGGCCGGGTTAAAGACGGTCGGTTAAGATTCTGGCGGTAAAACATTTTAACCAGGTTCTTTGCGTTCGTTAAGTGCTTAAAGGGTTCCCAAATATTTTCTTCGTATAGGTAATCCTTTTATTTGATTAAATATTGAACCTTGTCTTTAATTATCCTGGAATCCAGTATTCGTTTAATTTCGTACTTATTGTCGTTTTTTTAGATTTCCAGATTGGTTTTTAATAAAGCGTTTTTCGGTACGGGTTCAAGTAAAGAAATATGGAATACAGGGTGTATTTTTATCGTTTTAGATAGTAACAGTCGGTAGTTAGTTTTGGAAATAACCTTATCGATTTCGAATAAACTAAGCTTGTTAAATCTAAGCTTATTACTGGGTTTTTTTGTTTTAATTTAGGAAATGTTCGAAGTTGCGTTTTATTTTTGGCCTAGCAAATGGACTTTGTTTTTTTGGATAAAATTAACCCCTTAATATTTTTCTTATTATAGTACTGGATTTTTTTGGTAGAAGAGTCGTAATTTATTCCATAGGCGGACCTATACTGCCTGGATTTTAGTTATTACCGTTTTTGTTCGAAAAGCTTTCGCGGTTCATTTTAGAGCTTTATTTAATAGATATTTTGGCCGTTAAATCTTTGCTTGGTAACTAGATAGCGTTATATGGGGAAAAATACTTATATTTTCGTTGATAAGGTATTATAAATTATTTGAGTTAATAAAAAAAGTTTAATTTAGTTATCTTGCTGGTAGTTAATGTAACTTCTTAAATACTGCTTTAATGTTTGATTTAAACGTTTTATCTATCCATCTGTCTGTAAATGGTATGCTGTAGAAAATTTGAACTTGGCGCCTATCTGCTTGAAAAAGCTGGTACCAAACTTTGATGTAAAAAGCTTGTCTTTGTTTAAAATAATTCTTTTTAGTATTCCATATTTGTCAAGGTAGTATCAGATAAAGGCGTAAACCAGTTATTCTGCCGTTATATTTCTTTTAAAAAGGTAGGAAATACCTATATTTGGTGAGCTTGTTAACGATTACCCATATTCCATCGTATTGAACTTTAGTAACGGGGTCTTTTGATAGGGGCAAACCGGTAATAAAATTCCAAGCAATAATATCCCAAGCCTTTTCTGAAATATTTATAGGCTGTAAAAGTCTATAGGACTTATGTCGGGCTGCTTTTGCCTTGTTGCAAATATTGCAATCTTTGACTACCTGCTTAACAGTTCGTCGAAGTTCTGGAAAGTCGTACTTTTCCTGTAACCGTTTAGTGGTCTTAAAAATGCCTTGATGTCCATATAATAGATCTTCGTAGAACTTTTTAACGAATTGCTCTTGTTGGTCTTAAGGGATGTAGATTTTGCCATGGTACAACAGCGGATTTTTAGGATGTCCATCCAATTGTTGCACTTCTTTTTGCTCTTTCTTATTATAGGAATTTCGGAATTTCGTCAAAAGTTATTCGACGTTTTGGAACCTTAGAGTAGTAATCTCCTCTGCGACTTAGGATTTCTGCTTAGATGTTTTCTTTCCCTTTGATATGGTGGATTTGGAAAATTATCCAAGTCTCGTGGCGTTTATTTAGTTCTTGGGTCGTCATAAACCGGGTAAGGTTTTTGTCGAATAAATGTTAAAAGGCTTTTTGGTTCCGCTGAAGAAAGGTTCCCATTCTTTAAAAGCGTTGATAATCGCTAGCAGCTCTTTGTCGTAGATCTTGAATCGGAGTTCTGTGTTTCGAAGGGCCTTAAAATAGTAAGCTACTGAGTACCATTTCCTATTATCTTTTTGTTATTCCAAAACTGCGCTTAGGGCATAATCTGAGGCATTTGTTTTCAGGCGTTTCTTTCTATTAGCGTTGGGCAGTTTCATTATTAGCGTTTTGGTAATCTCGTCTTTAAGTAACTAAAAAGCTTCTTTAGCTTTTTTTAAATGTTCGAATTCCTTTCCGACATACTTCTTAATAGTTAATTTCGTTAATAGTTTAACAATATCTTTATATCCCTTAATCAAGTTACGTACGTAACCTGTAAATCTTAAAATTTGTCCGATATCTATAACGGTTGCCTCATTAAAGATGGGCCAGTTCTTAACTGCTTCTAATTTAGAATCTTAAATCTGAATTTGACCGGAGGTAAAAGTAAATCCTAGATAATTTAATTTTTGCATATGCCATATACTTTTAGCAGGGTTAATTCGGATATTTACTTTATTTAAAACTTTAAAAAGCTAAAAAAAAAAAAATGCATTTTATATTTTTCCAGCGTTTTGGAATAAATAAGGATGTCGTCGAGGTAGACAAAGATATACTTATCTAGGAATTTCTTAAGTATGGTTATAATCAGGCGTTAAAAACTGGCGGGGGCGTTAGTAAGTTCTAAAAGCATTATTTTATATTCGTAATACCCGCATATCGTTCGAAAAGTAATCTTTTTTTTTTCTTTGGCTATTTTGATACGGTAATAACCGTTTCGAAGGTTTAATGCAGTAAACCATTTAACTTTGCTTAGGTTTTCCCTTAAGGCATTTATTAAGGTTAACGGATAACTATTTTTGATAGTAATGTCGTTTAGCTATCGGTAATCGACTACGCGTCGATAAACCGGATTTCTATCTTGGTCGATTTTCTGCTTGCCGTCTTTGATTTTGGGTACCATAAGTATAGGGTATTTTATAAGGGATTTAGATAGCTAAATGTAACCTTTTTTTAGGTCTAATTGGATATTTTTCCATAAGGCCTTTGTCTTTTCTGGATTTATATAGTAAATTTTATAGAGCTTGGGGTAATGTCCTTTTTTAATGGGTATACGATAGTCTTATTATCTATATAGAGGTAGTTCATAGTTTTTTCTATCCTTAAAAAGTCCTTCGAATCGCTGATATTTTGGGAATATAGTATTAATAAAGTTTGATACCTTGGCTTTTCGGATTATGTAGCAATTTTCTTTAAACCCTTTTTTAACAAGAGTTAATTCGTGGTTCTAAGAAAGCTGGCGAGTTTTCTAGTTAATTAATGGATTACTGGAATTAAGCCACGGCATCTCTAGGATAACATCATGACCTGAAATATCGGCGACATCCAACGTAAGATGCCTTTAGTGCTCTTGGATTTATATTGGGAATTTTTCGGTTTTTCTAAGAATTCGTCCGCCATCGTACTTGGAAAGAATTTTATTAACTGTACGTAATTTGTAAGACTTTAGCTTGTACTTCCAAGGAATGTAATATTTTTTCAGCCACGGCTGGCGAAATAAAGTTGCCTTTTGCCCCAGAGTCAATTATGGCTTTAAAGGTTTGGCTTTGGTACTTAATAGAAATTTCGATTTGGCTTTAAAATCTTTTTCTTGCTTCGCATAAGGTCTTAGCTTCTATAGCTCCTTGATGCCTTAATTTCGAGGCTTAATTTCGAGGGCCTTTGCCGTTTTTTGACTTCGTAGTTCTGTTCGCCAGGAGGCGTCTCCATTCGCGGGCTTTCTTAACCGCGTATTTGGTGCATTTGTCGTCTATGCAAGTGTACCATTTTCGTTTGCCAATCTGGTACTTCACTTTAGTGATTTTTACCTTTAACGTCTGGAAAGGTTTTCGTTTTGAGGTTGAGATTTCTGCAAGGTTTGCTCCTATATCCAGAAGTTTATGCATCAAGCATAGCATAAGGGTATAACATAAGTAACACTAAGCAGCAGCTTTTCGGTTCTGATCAGATTCGGGATACAAATAACAAGATCGAGAGTATTCGGGTTATCGGGGAATTTCGATGCACCTGTAATCGTTATTAAGCTTTGTAAGAGTTTCTTCGTCCTAACCGGGCCAATAATCGTTATCTTCCTTAGCTCGAAAGTGGACCGAACAATCGTTATTGGTACAAGCTGAGAAATGAAGAAAACTGTACCTATTAACAGGGTTTTGTTTAGGAGCCTTCGTTTTTAAGATATATCGCCCGCTTTGGGGGTTCGCTGGATTTAGGGTTTTTTTGCCCATGGTTGTTGGATTAGGGGCGCATCCGGCCATATCCGTTATATCCTTCGCACTTCTGCATATCTAAATGATATTCACATTTTAGCCTTATGGCTAATCTGGAAGTTGGTTATCTGGAATGATATTTGCAGGCTTTAGCTATTTGATTCTGGCAAATCGGGTAAGGCTTGTACTTTAGGTCGCCGTTTGGTTTATAATAAGTTATTGCAATAGTATATTCCTATTGAAAAAGGGTAAAATTAACTTCTTTTTCTTTTTCGCTTTTACTATTTATTTTTTATTTGGCCTTTTAGGCCTTTTTTTAAGGAATCCCTTTTTTCTTAAAGTTCCTTTTAATTAAAGAACGATATTCATTCTTATAATAACTTTTTTTGCTATAATTAAAGCATTTAATATTCGACTTATTTTTTTTGGTTCCCTTAAAGTAATATTTATTTCCTTTTAGGTGTTATCTTTATTTTTACTTTTTAAGATTTGCTGCTAAAACTTCGATCGTCCTTTTTTTTGTTAACCCTTTTTTTTTAGGTACCTGTTAAAAGTACGTCTATCGGCAATAATAGCCTTATTAAATTAATTCTGGAAATGCCTTATCTTAAATACTTTATATATTGCGTCCTTAATTTATAACTTTAAGCTATCGTAATAAGGGTAAAATAAGGCGCTTTCTGGTAAGTAAAAGGTTGTTGCAAAACGGTTAAATTCCGTTATGTACTTAGCTGTTAATTTTGTTTATTGAAAAAGCTATAACTTTTTAACGGCATTTTATTGCTTATTTAAATCTTTAAATAAAGTTCGTATTCGTTTTTCTAAATGTTTGTAATTATTAAAAATATATTTAATAAAGTTTGAAAATTCGTTAAGGTAATTTTCGAAATAATCCTTTATAATTGGCTAAAACTATAAAAAAAACCTTTCCTATAAGCAGCAAGAAAATAGCTAACAGTTTTTAATAATTTTCCTTTAAAAAACTTTTGAAAAACTTAAAGTAAAATTTAGCTTAAACTAAAAATATTTTATATCTGTATTACCGTCGTAAGGTTTTATGGGGGTGGGCTTATAACCTTTAACTTTAGGCATCTTATAATAAGCAAGAGGTAAAACAATATTTTCGCGAATTTAATTTACGCCGAATAAAGGTAATATCGAAAACTTTTACTGTCGAACGAATGTAATATTTTCCCTTTTTACCGCTTAAAGTTTAGTTATTAAGGTACGCAGCTTGTCGTTAATCGTAAGTTTTTTTCCTTACCTTTCGAGCTATCGGTTTCCTTTTTTTTTCCTTTTTCGGTTCGTTTTCCTAAACCTTAATAGTTTCTTTGGAAGCCGGAGAAAGTTATTATTAAAAAAAAAAAGGTTTTCCTTAAAACCGAATAATAAAAGAGGCCATATTATCGATTAAAAAAAGGACTTTTTTAATAAAAGATAAGATGTTTTAATTTAAATATTAATTCCTTACTAGCTAATAATGGCGATCCAATATATCGTTTGTTTTTTAAATACCGTTTTATAATATCGTTTTTATTAGGTTTAAAAAAGCTTTTACCTAACTGGGCCTTAAACTATTCGTCAGCTATTAATTAAAGAGCTATTAAAATATAACGAACCTGTTCTATAACCACCTAAAAACGTAATTAGTATCCGAAAGGGATTTTTGATTTGCAGGTAATAATAAGGCGAAAGATAATTTAATAATTTATTCGTTAAAGAAATTTACGAACTTTTTTTTAATCGAAAAACGTTACTTTTAATTAAAATCTTAAATTAATAGTTAATAAACGAATTTATCTGAGTGCTATCTATATAGGAAAACCGTTCGTTATATATCCTCCTATCTTTTAGTAAGTATGCCTTTGATTTATGTAATCTACCGTGATCTACCCCACTTGTCCTAGATTAATTAGATCACACTAGATCACCTTGGTCTTGGCCAGGTCCGTAATTTACCCGGAGCTCGTCCGCGCTAATCCTAGAGGAGCACTCTCATCTTGGAGAACCTCTAGTTCGTAACAAAAGTTTGGCTTAAATCAAAAGAAGATTCTACTTAAAATACCATTTTAAGGCTTTAGAGGAATTAGCTTATAATCTTTAATCTCCGGTATCCCGTAATAACCAAAAGGTAAAATAATGTTTTCGCGGGATGAATTCGCGCCGAATAAAGGCAATATTCAAAATCTTTGCTGTCGAGCGAGTTTAGCATTTTTCCTTTTAACCGCTTGGAATTTAATTATTAAAATACGTAATTTGTCGTTAATCGTAAATTCAATTTCCTTACGTTTCGAGTTATCGGTTTCTTTTTTTTTCTCTCTTTTTAATTCGATTCTCTAAACGTTAATAGTTTTTTAGGAGTTAGAGATAGTTATCGCTAAAAAGAAGAAGGTTTTCTTTAAACCCGAATATTAAAAAGGGTTATGTTACTACTTAAAGAAAGAACCCTTTTAATAAGGGATAAAATGCTTTAATCCGATTATCGATTCCTTATTAGCTGGTGACGGCAATCGGATATGTCGTCTATCTTCTAAATGTCCTTTTTTGATATCGTTTTTACTGGATTCAGGAAAGCTTATACCTAATTAGGCCTTTAACCATTCGTCGGCTATTAATTAAGGAGCTATTAAAATATAACGAACCTGTTACATTATTACCTGGAGGTATAAGTAATATCCGAAATGGGTTTTTAATTTGTAGATAATATTAAGGCGAGGAATAATTTAATAGATTATTCGAAAAAAAATTTACGGACCTTCCCCTTGATCGAAAAACGTTACTTTTGATTAAAAACTTAGATTCATAGTTAAGGAGCGAAATTAAGTAGGTGTTATTTACAAGGAAAACTTATTCGTTATATATCCTTCTGTTTTTTTATAGATGTGTCGTGGATCTGTGTGATCTGTATAATCTAGACCCAGATCACCCAGATCACCCAGATCACCTAGATCACCTTAGTAGCCAAGCCTTCCCCGTCCGAAGTTTAGCCGGGGCGAGTTCGCGCTAAGCCCTAAGGGTTGTTGCTGAGGTAGGAACTACTGTTCTTGTAACAGTTTAGTAATAGCAGATGTAAATTTGGGTAACCAAATTGTAATTACAAATTGGTACTATTTGGATTATAGCAAATAATATACGTATATATCTTATTTTTGATTTAAGGCGTTTAAGCGGCTTAAACCTTTAAGCCCGTTAAGCCCTTTAAGCCTATCGCAGGCTTAAAGCGTTCAAAGTGCCAAGCATTTTGAGACCTTTGAGCCAGTTACGTAACCCGCGACCCATATCGGGAATGTGTCCCATACTCTCCGACCGTCTGTCAACGGGCCAAGCCCTTTGGTCATAACAACCTTTTATACTCCTTTATTAACAGTGAGAACTTGAACGCCGCAAATTCAGTTATTCTAAATATTATGTCCGTCGTAAGAACTTTATATAGATAGATGTCCATATTCAGCAAGGTCGGGTAGATGAATTGCGTGCCAGGATTGTACAATATTATGGCTGTGCGGTGGACATGCTGGAGCCGCTTTGTCAAGCATCAAGGTGCGAGACTTCTGGAAATAATGATGAGGATACCAGGGGTGGTTTAGTATGAGAAACATTCCAGGGTAGGCTGAATACTTCTGCAAGACAGACTCTGGTTGTAGTCCAGCAGTAATATAAGTGTATATTTGGTTAGGGGTATTCAGACTTGATAACTTAGAACTCATGCGCTCAAGCAACAGCTTTGTAAGCTTTTATATATGCCTCTATGTCTTTTCAATGCGTGTACTTCGAGGAATTTAAAGGAATAAAGCTGTTAAAGAAGTCTTGGTTAAGTGTTGTTTTTGTTTCTGACGAATCCGTAACCCCTATATAGCCGTATGCAATTATATAGCCGAATTCGGTTATATTCTTTTCCCACACGCTTCTAACTCTGGTGATGACTTCTTCTGGCTGTCGCTGACACGGGTAATAAAGCGGCGACAAAGAAGACTACTCGCTGACGCGGATATAGGGACTGTATTCACGATCTGCAAATATTCATCATGTCGCTACGAAAAGACGTCCACGTTGTGTTATCCTCTTGACAGACAGTGAGCTCCGGACGCTGACGACCAACGCCTGAGAAGATCGCGTTGCAGGTGGAAAAGGCCAGAGCCACAGGAAGGGCTGTCAATGTTCATTTCTGCATTTCCAAAGAATTCACCACCCAACCAGTGTTTATCAACCTCAGTACCTAAACCATGGACAGTGGCGTACGGCATCGCTAGTATTATAACACCATTCTTTCTGCTCCTCACCGACTCCAACTTCCGAAGGCTCGACAGGCATCTTGCCTTCCTCCTTCGGCCACGGGTATATGGCTGTATCTTTGAGCTTCCAGCCAGTCTGCCAGTATGTATCCCAAACGTTAGCTAATGCATACTGATTGGGTTCTAAGAGCAGCACTGAACCAATGAAGCCCGGACTACCCTCCGTGTGTCTGATCAGCATGATGTGTAAAATACTGCGGATCAGGGGGTCCATCCTGGCCCAATTGTATCAGACTGGATGGGCCGGTCGCGGAGCTGTTTCGGCGGCACTTGAGGGCCGTGGTCTTCGTCAATGGCAAGGTGCCGAGATTCGGGAGGAAATCCCGGGGTGCGGAGAGTCAAGTCTACCTTACTGGAGGACAGGTGGTGCACGAGATGCTAATGACTATCAGGACAGAAATTTCCCATATCATACTGTCGAGTTAGAATGACTTCGAGATAGCGCCCCAAAAGAGTCCATGGGGAAGAACCCTTTAACGGGTGCTATGGCATGTTTTCTATAGGGAATATCTTTCACTTCAATCGAGGTCGCGGGAATGCGCAAAATTGTGATATTCAAAAACGAGTGACGGGAACTATTCCTACTTCCTATCCGACGTAACCTGTGTTCTTTTCTGTTTCGCGTCGCCTTCTTTGGAATGTAGTCCCAGAACATAAGAAAGACTGTACACAACCAGGCCTTGAAGACAGAGTCGACTGAAAACATTGCTCGAGGTTCATGCCGAAACCTGAAACACAACCTGATCCGATATCATATGGGTCTCGAAGTCGGTGACTCTAGGCTTAGGCGTTCCTGGCACCCTCGAAAGTGGTACGCATCAACTCATAGTCCTCAGGGCTCAGGTTGTCGTACAAAAGGCAGGCAGAGCCGCAGGGGATAGGGACTGGGCCACCAGCGGCATTGCCGTCAATGACAGTCGCGAGATTCATGCAGGTCGGCGGGAGACCGTCGACTTGGACACCTGGCGAGCGGAATCAGTCTTAACATGTCCCAGTGTGATTGTATATACCGTTTGTCTGCTTACCGTTGTTGCTAACCGGTCCCTGGACATAGAGAGATACGCCCGCCAGGGCCAAGTCGTTATAGCAGCGGTCGAACTCAAACTGTGGAACACCAGGAGGGGCAACGAATTGTTGACGACCGTTGATATTGCGCACTTTGATATCGCGGCCGACATTCGCTGCGATGATTGCGCCCGCAATCTCAGCGCCGGCGGCTCCAACGGCTGCAGCCGTCTGAAGAGAAGCCGAGACGATGAGCGGAATGGCGACGGGCGGGCATTGGCACTGCTGGGCCAGGAGGTAAACGGCGGCAGCGCCTCCAATGGCCTTGAGAGAGAAGGAGCGCATGTTGAAGTGCTTTGGAGGTTTCAAAAAGAGCAGAAAATTAGAATATTTAGAGATTTTGTCGATGGAGGCGAAAGTTCTCAGTGAGATTCTGTGATGGTTTCTGATCCGAGATGTCTCAAAACATGGGAGACCACAGCTATATTTATACTCCTTTACCGTATTCAAAGATCAACTACGGAACCTCTTCCTCTCACCGTGCTCTTCGCCCCCTTCCTTACAATGCGTCATATCTGGGAAGTCGCGACCACGAGCTTTGCATCATCATAGACTTGTTTCCTTGGTGACATCTGCCGCTGTAATGACATGGTTTTGCCGTATGGCCCGTCTGGCACTTCTGACATCTGGTGCTGCAATAACCTAGGTCTACAATTTTGGCTGTATTTTATTCACCGAAGGATTTGCAGGATTTGGAGCTACGGGAATCGCATACGAAACAGTTATGCTTCACGATGTCTGGGCTTCCTCTCAAGCCACTCAGCAAAGTGGCGTAATCAATTTGCTGGTGATGCGCTATAAGCTGAGGAGAGCTCCAGGGTGAGACGTCAATTAGGAGAATGCTCCGAACATTGAACCTTGGACCCCACATAATGAATGACTTGCACAAAAAATAGCGATTTTCATTATAACACATCATATATTTACATGATTACCACCTTATAATATGATCTCGTAACTTAAATTACGCTTAATTATTGGATATTTTAAAACGTAATTATTACATGGTTAATAATTAGCTTTCTACAATATAATAATTATTGAAAGTGTTACAGCTAAATTTTAAATTGAGTTTACTAACGTAGTCGTTTTATACTTATTATACTTAATAAAGCTGTTTTTATTTGTAATTTATCTCGTAAATATATTAATATCCAGAACAATCATAAGTAGGATATATATAGTTATGACATATTTTATTAATGCACGTTAATGTAGAAAATTGGTAGTATAAAAATTTATAATATTATAAATCAAAACCGCAATAAAACTAATAATAGATACTATAACTAATTATTAACTTATAAATGTTTTTCAGTTTTTTAAATTATTGTTTTAATTTTAACCACTTGTTATTATTAAACATTATACATTTTATAGGATTCAAGGTTAGTAAGTCGAACGCCTTTTTGTGCTCTACTTAATAACCCTTCGCACTCCGATTTACTTGTTAACCTTTTTTTTTTTTTTTTTTAAAAAAATGGCCTTTCAGTAACGTTTCAAATTTTGTAAAATAGGTACTGTCATCTTCGTCTGTCTATAGGCAAATTGTCAGCGAACTCTTCTTGACACAGAATGCTCTCCAACTTCTCCCGCGGGAATTGCGACCGGTGATCTGAATTTCAGACGACTTCCGAAACTTAAAGAAACCACAACGTTGGAACACCCGAAGTTATCCCATGGATACCGAAGTTCTTGAGCGATCAGCGTCGTCGAATAGCAAGTAGGTGATTTGTCTGACGTGAGAAATTGACCAATCAAGCCGGAACTTGAAACGCTGTGTCATTGCTATGCTCCCCCTTGTCATTTCTTTGCCCTAGTTGGCAGGACACTTGCAGTTGACTAAGACGATCCTGCTGGTGTTAAGGCTAGCATCCCTATACATCTGACCGAGAAAACCGTTACATATTGTCAAGGGTGTAATGTGCCTGTATCTAAAGCTTTATTAAATGTCTTCGTAGCGTAAATACTTGTAATTGTTCAAACTAGCCAATTTGTTATATACAGTAGAATGTGCGAGTTGATTCACTTTGAAAGTTACTATCTAGAGGTCATTTATAGTCTCGGGAAAAGTTGAATTTCATGAGGCGTTACTACAGCGGCACGTGTGTAGCAGAGCTTGGCAGTCTAACTCCTCAACGTATGTATACTAGCTACCTTACGGTAAGTTGACCTGACCTCAATCGCTCTGCCATAAGCCCCCTACTCATGCCCTGGTGCATACCTTGGCAACACTTACCTAGGGCTTGCCGTTTCCAGCTTTTCAGATTAGTCTTGCACATCCGCCCCTTGTGACTATGTTACGTATTGATGAAACAGCTTCGTGGGATCCTTCTATGTTGTATTTATAGTACCCTAACAAGCTCAGTACACAATATACATCATTCGTTGGCTGACTGACTATCTCCATATGTTGATGAGTTCCAGACCGCGCGGCTCTCTAGTCTCCCTGTTCATCCCACCAAGCTCCCCCGTCAAGAATTCCTAGCTATGGATCTCAAACCGCTCATGCCCCTGTTCTACTATTCCATAGCTATCGTGCTCACTATTGCATCTCTGAGACTGCACAAAAACACTCGGCTACTGTCATTGGCACCGATCTGCTCGATCTCTCTGTTATCGTTAGTATCAGCCCACCATATCACTTGGCCGCTTGGGGCAAATAGCACTTTCGCGAGTTTAGTCGTGTTCTATATCCCCTATTCGATAAAGCTTCTCGGCCTAGATGAAAATCCTGTTAGCCCAGAGTACTCCACGCACAAATGGAGTTTCGTCGACTGCTATCGGATCTGGAACAACCCTCGCGGCCTACCAATCCGGCTTTCACCCCTAGACAGGTCCGCATCATGCGACCTAAAGTCCCTAAGTATTTTCGTAATAAGCCGAGCCCTAAAGGCGATCTCCCTCTGCGCTTTCGACAGCTTCGTCTTTCGAAAGATTCTTGTCCGTGCGTTGAGCCGCGCCGTGGCGGCTGACTTTTCACCGGAGATGGAACTCCCTTCGCCAAGGCTCATCCTCGGTCTCTCATCCCACCAAATCCAAGTGCGGACCATCATGTCCGTGCAATGGATATGGAGTGCCTACTTCTTCCTGGAGTTTTGCCACTGCCTCCTGGCGATCATATTCGTGGCTGGATTAGGATTTGATCAGCCTGATGAGTGGCCGCCTCTCTACGGCAGCCCGCTGGCCGCAACCAGCATCCGCGGCTTTTGGGGCAGGTTCTGGCATAGGCTTCCGATTCCGACATACGCCCACTATTCACAGCTTATCTCCCGGAGGTTGCTGAGATTACGACCAGGATCGCAGAGAGAGAAGACAATGATACCTTTGCTCATATTTACCATGTCTGGCCTTTCACACTGTTTGGTTGGGTGGGCCTTAGGCGATGCCGCAATATCTCGGGATGTCTTGTTTTTCGTACTCAATTTCCTTGCTGCCGGCGCCGAGACCTCAGTATATAAGGGAAAGCTCTTTAACAGCTTGAAAGGATTATTCAGGCGACTACCTGGGACGATCCACAAATTTGCGGGATTTGTCTGGGTCTTCCTGTTCTTCTTCTGCGTGACTCCAATGTGGATTTATCCGAAGGTCCATCACGCTCTATTAGAAGTAATGGGGTAAGCTTTCACGCTAAGGTGCTGGGAGCCGCATATAGAGACACGTAAAAAATCTGCCACTTGCGCATTTACTGTTTTCCATCCTTTATTTAGCTAAATTTCTCAGAAGCTAACTCCAAATTAATTGAATAGTTGCCTCTACACTGCGCTTCGGGTTTTGTAGAGTAATGACTACCCATCCCAGAAAAGGCACGTAACCTCGTACGAATCCAAGAATCTGGTTGCGGTAGATGTGTCTCTGGCCACCAGGATATATTGCGACATCATCTACGATGTTATTATCCCCTTTCGTTAAAATGAGCTGTCTATTATATCTCGTCAGCTGAATGTACCTCGTACCATAAAGCGTATAATGTTCACCTCATATCAGGATCTTCATGCTCCTGATATAACAGCTGGATAACTCTATGGACCATCGGATATGGTCTTCCAGGAAACCAGCACACAGGAATATCTCCTATTTTGACGTTTTGTTGACGGTTTGATATGAACAGAATATCTCCTCTTTGGAAGGCAGGCTCCATAGACTCGGTTATAACCACCATAGCGGGGTAAGAAGTATCGAAGAAAAGGGAGATGGCCTTCCACACCATGAAACATGCCGCGAATACTTGGAGCATCGTAAGAAAGCTATTGAGAACATATCGGACGGGCGAACGTGCATATCGTAAAGCGGCCATCATGCGAGTAACGTTTCAGATCTAGCGACCTCCCGCTTTTAGGCACTGTCTTTGATGAACGAGGATAAACGCTTGGAATTTTAACGGACTATCCTCGCTTCACCATTAAGAGTCTCGAGTACGTTCTCCGACCGAATGGTGTCTACCACGTACCAAGGCCAGAAAATGAACAAGCCAAGAGATGATCGACAAACAAAGGATGGACCCGAGCAGATCATATTGAGAGCAGGCCATAAGCTTATATATGATTGGCGCTGAGATAGATGTGCCTTAGGCTGAACGAAACTTGCATACCGGCATCGCTAACACAATGCAGAATCTCTCCAGTTTTAAGGGGTGGGCTGATAGAATTCCGTGTATGATCGGGGGGATATTGTTACATGCCGAGGGCGTCGCTGATAAAGACGAATCCCATTGACCAATGTAGAATCTAAAACTGAAGAAAAGAAGAAAAACGAAAAATATTCTTTCTTTAACAGGCAGCTAGAAACGCGAAGCTATGGGCTAGGTCTAGGTGCAATGGCCATGTCTCCTGCTAGCTCTTACGAGGTGGGAGGCCCTTTTGAGAGGAGGGCCTTCTGCTGCGTACTATAACAGACATGACAGGACAACCTGCTCGTTCAGAGCTTTTCAGAGGTCTACATCTCTGTTTAGGGTTTCATCAGGCCGCCAGCCTGGCGTCGGCGACTTCTGTAACCCCGACGCGTCAGCTTACTAAAGATGGTTTGAAGCTGGTTCTCTTGGCGCATAAGCTTTTGGTGATACTCTTGTGGGGTCGCGCCGTTTTAATCCTGTTGCGCACCAAGACTGGTCAGTCCATGACATCTCGCATCTTATCGATCGAGATCGAAATCTCCGAGCACGCTGTTAAGACAAGGGCAAGGGAATGGTACCCGTGGGTCACCTACAATTACCCATTCTAAATTTGGGGACTCGCGGTGTGACGGCTGGGCTAGTTAACCAATTATTCAACCTAGTCGTACGGTGTATGTTGGCAGTCGTATGGAAATCTAAGAAATAGAGTGTATACTTGTTACGTCTGGTAATAGTAGATAACCAAAAGTGATTTGAGGAACCAAGTTGTACTAGAAGCTGATGTTATTTAGATTATAAAAGAGTTAACGAGTGTATACACCCTAGGCTGCATCCGTTCGGATCCAAGGATCCATTAGGATCCTTTTGCTGCGCTTCCCCTGGGTCCTGGAATCCCCCCGGATTCATGCCACATTGATCCCTTTTAGATCCGTGTATCCATCCGGATCTACGTTACGTGATTTCAACCAATGTCCGGGAATCCTAATTATTGTCCCGATCGTCGTTTCTGGTTGTTGAGCGTTGGCCTGTAATACACGGGTTATCTTCGAAAGTGGGAAAAATCATCTATGGAAACATAGGTAAAAGAAAAAAACGAATATTTATAAGTAACTTAAAGGATTTTAAATATTACTTGAGAGAGTATTCAAAAATATTAAAATAATCAATATATATAACGTGCTATATAAATAAACGGAACGCACAAGTAAGCGGGACAATTTTTTGACATTTCGCAACAACGAATCTTGTCAGCTAGCAACTGCACCAAAAGACTGAATTGATAAGTGCACGCTTATCGGGCTACTTATCTGACAAATCTAAATAACTTAACCACAACATATTATATTAATTCAAACCAATCGTATTTCTTTTTATTCTGCGTTTTTTAGCTTTTTAATAAATGCACTTATTATATCAAGATTTGTTACGAATGCTATATTATTATTCTTTCTTTTTACTCTTTTTACGACAGCTATTTCTGCTAGTTATTAGCGATATTTTTCTCCTACCACTTTCTCTGTCGGCTAAAATAATTCGATTATCTTGTAACTTATCGTAAATATTCTTTATTATTAAAAATTTTTACTTTAATCTTTTAATTACGTAATATCGAATTGTTAGAAAACGAAACTCGACTTGTCTTACGACACGACCTGCAACACGTTCTGCAATACGCCCTGCAATATACCGACGCGTCCCGGGAAACGCCCCGCAATGCGTTATTCAATACGTCTTATAATACACTTTCGGGACGTATATCTTTAACGTATTAAAACCGGACAGGAAACGCTCGTATATTTTAAGTTGAAAACTCGGCTAATATTAGTTTTCCTGTCGGTCGACTTTAATTGGCGTAAAATAGGAATAATATTAACTGGGACGCGTTAAAACAATAGTCGGTCGCAAGCAGCTTAGAAAAAAGGAATGGCAATATAACGTCCGTAATAAGCTTTGATATAATGCGTATATTTATTAAAAAGACGTAAATACACATAACGAAAAAGGATAGATTAGATTGAATTAATATAATATAATATAGTTAAGTTACTTGAATTAGTTGTTAGGAGGTGTCAAAAAGCGTCCGGTTACTTATATATCTCGTTAATTTATTATAGTACGTGATAAATAATTAAAATATAAATAACGTAAGGTATCAAACAAGTGAGGTCGACGGACAAGTGAGCTGGACACTTTTTAGCACACCGTAACAACAAATCTTAATAAAACAACTATAACCCATCAATTCAAATTAATCAGATTCTTTTTCGCTAGACGTATCTACAGCTTCTTTACCAGTACGCGCATTATGTCCAAGCTTCCTGCAAACGCCACATTTCCGTTTCTTGGTTTTAACCCTTTTACGACGACCTTCTCCAGTTGCTGTTGGTTGTATTTTTTTACTATCTTCTTTTTTTAGGCTAGAAGAGCTTGTCCGTTTTGTATAGTAAATGTTTCTTCTTTTTAAAGACGTTTGTTTTGCTTTTCCGACGTTCGCTTAAAATAGAGTTCGTTTCGCGCAATTGCGCAGCTTCTTTTCGAAAACAACAATTTCGTGCAAAAGTAATAGGTTATTTCTAGTTAAGAAATTAACTGATTTAACAATTTTTGTAGACGAATTTCTATTTTTGATATTTTTTTGACAAATAACGTCCTTATTTGTTGTTTTACAGATAGTTTTAGGAGTTTTCGCGGGCGGAGAAATAGAACCGGCGGAGGTAAGCAAGGACATAATCGGCGTAGATACAACTAAAGGAACTTCTAATTCGGAAAGAGCGTTATTAAAATCGAATGGAATAAGACTAGCTTTTGCGAATCTAGATTTGATGTTATTAAACGTTATAGCAGCTTTAAACGCGTTGTAAAAGCCGGCGAGAAAATCTTTTTGGCAATATAGGTATAATAGCGTCGTATTAGGTTTTTGATGTATAACGAATAAACGCGTTTTAAAACAGAAAAATGCAAGGTCGAATGGGTTCAAGCCTTATTTTCCAGGCTGAGCCAAATACACAGAAAATCATTACACGATGTAATTTGCACGATAGATACTATACCCAGTACCTTCGAACACGATGACTGATCAATGGTTTTCACGGTAAAACAGAAAAATAAGATACGTTAAAAGGTTAAAGCCGATACGAAAAATACGCGGGCATGTAAAACGTAATAATGTCCTAATTCGCGTAATATTTTTCGAATTCTATCGAATAGTAACTTTCGTAGCCGTCGAAAATAAGGAAATGTTTCGATCTTCTCGAACGAGTTCGAATATGTTTATCGAAATACGGAATTTATTTCAAACCTAAATCGTTTATTGTCTAGTTATTATTATTTAAAACAATTTTTAACCGGTTAGTAATAAGTTATCGCGGTACCAGGATTTAAAAACACTTTTTTTCGCTAACGTCTCACACTGTTAAACAGCTTAAAATTTGGCACCTTGCAGCAGTCTATCCACATTACTCCACTATAATACATCAAATTGATTTTAATTAATCGAATACTTTTTTGCTAACTATCTTTACAGTTTCTGGACAAGTGCACGTATTATATCAAGGCTTGTTGCAGACGTTATATTGCTATTCCTTTCTGCCAACCCGCTCGCAATCGACTAGCGCCCAACGCGTCCAAGTTAATATTTCACCTAATTTGTCAAAATTAAAGCCGACCGACGAGAAAACGATTAGCAGCCGAATGCTTAACCCATATACGCAAATATTTCCTGTCCGGCTTCGATCGTTGAAAATTACGTTGCAGAATACGTCGGGAAACGCGTTGTAGGATATGTTAAAGGACGCGTTAGGGAGCGCGTTGGGGGGTGTTGCAAGGCGCGTTGGAGGAGTGTTACGGGGCGTTTCGCGAAGCGTGTGGCAGGGCATGTCGGGCTTAATTTTGCAACAATTCGATACCTATGCAATTATATAATTAAAACAAACGTTTTCTAGAAAGATGAATACTTGCTATATAGGATAAACAAGTTCTTTTAGCTAGCAGAAAGGTCGTGGCAAAGAATTGCTGCTAACAGCTACTGAAGTTAGTTAGTTACGGTTGGCTTAAGAAAAAGGAATAACAATTTGGCGTCTGCAACAGGCCTTGATATAATGCGTGCACTTGTCCAGAAGCTGTAGGGATAGTTAGCAAAGAAGTATTCGATTGATTGGAAGCAATTTGATGTGTTATGGTCGAGCAATTTGGATAGATTGTTGCAAGGTGTCAAATTTTAAGCCGTTTAATAATTTGAGCCGTTTAATAGTGTAAGACGTTATAATAATAAATAATAATAAAGCCTAACTTTAAAAATCATTAATTTCGATAACTGTAACTTATTATTTTATTTATTTATTGCATTTATTTAAGTGTCTTACGTTTTTCAGCATTAGTAATTACTATATCCGTTATTATAAAAAACTTTTTCAAAAGTCTAGTCTTGTCAAAGTTATAAATATCTGTTTCTCCAATACTGTATTTTCCGATTATAACCCGAATAAACTCAAACTATTTGTGAAATATTTCTGGATTTCCACATAAAATCCGTTAATAATCGAATTTCTAATTTAAACATATCTAAATATTTTTAGCCGTTTAATAGATCTCGGCGCCCAGTTAACTCCGACGCGTTCCCTGGCGCGTTGAGCAAGCAGTATATTAGCTATATCTTTAACTTATTGAAACCGGACTAAAAACGCTCGCGCACCTAGGTCGAAGATACGGCCGAAAATTGATTTTTTCTTCGGTCGGCGTTTAATTTTTACGATTTAGTTGTATAATTGCTAAGAGAATGTATATCGTTATATCGTTTGTGTAAAATAGATTAAGCAACTTTATAGATAAAACTAAGCATTTTAAAACTAAGTTTTGGGTTTCTCTTTTTAGCCTGAAAGGCTAGGTTCATTTTCGCTTTTTCTGTAAGTCGTTCCATATTATGAGTATTAGAAAATAAAGAATTGAAGTACGATTGTTAGAATGTATGAAAAACCGTCCGAAGTAGTAGTGTGTCTAGAGTGGTAGTGTAAAACGTTTTCGAATTTTTAATCTCGTAATAATGAATAAATATAAAGTTTAATTTACGAATTCGTAATCTGTAGAATTAAGACCTATTTTCGAATTTGTTTATTATGTCTATTTAATTTTTTCATATTTTTCATTATTTATAATTACTATATCCAATACTATAAGAAGCCTTACTGAAAAGCGCGTTTTGTTGAAGTTATAAATAATTTTTTTTATGATCTCATATTTCGCGATAAAACCTCGAACTATGTACAAAAGATTTTAAACATTTCTCTAATATTCTCTAGTAATGAATCTTTCGATTTAAACGCGTTATAAGTTTTTCTTCTTTATCGTTTAACAAAGTTCGACGCCTATTTAACTCCGACGCGTCTCGTAACGCGCTCGGTAAGTGATATATTATCTATATTTTGACGTACTAAAGCCGGCCAGAAAACGCTTACGTATTTAGATTAAGAACTTCTCTGATAACAAATCCGTTTTCGGTAGGCGTTGGTTTTCGTAAATTAAGAGTAATATCAATTCTTTAACGTAAATAGAGCGTCGTCGTAAATAAAACCAAGTCGTCTAAAACTCAATTTCCGGACTTTTTTCTAGGCTGGACTGGTAGATTCATTCTAGTTTCTTTTATAAAATGTTCCATAATAATGTTGTTAACAATAAATAATTAAGAAACGATAGCTAAAATTGCTAAAAAGGAGCCCCATTCGCTTTGTTGAAATGTTTTAAAGAAAATCTTTTTAAGAAAAGTAAAATGTCTAAATATACGTAAGAATAAAGCCGTAAAAAGTTTATAATAATGTAAGTTGTTAGCTTGAAATATTAAATTTCACATTTGTTTATATCTTTAATAAAAGCTGTCCTTCTAATTTTACAATCGAAATTATTTACTATTATTTAATTAAAAGTTCTGCACGTCTTTTAATAATTAGAAAAACAAACGCATTAAGTTCAAAATAAAATTTAACATTTCGACATGAATATACAAACGCGTATAACGTTCCACACATATAAGCGAAACATATATATAAGCGGAACACTTTTTGGCACTTTGCAACAACAAATTCAAATAACTTAACAACAACATATCGCATTGATTCAAATTAATCGGGTTCTTCTTAGCTAGATGTATCTACAACTTTTTTACAAGTACGCGTATTATGTCTGGGCTTACCGCAGACGCTACACTTCTGTTCCTTCGTCTTAACCCTCTTGCGACGACCCCCCCCC